>JAXCHB010000082.1:662500-937500 GCA_036926305.1 Uropetala carovei | reverse complement strand
TTTTTTACCAACTAAACCGCAAACATTATTTTACTTGGAAACAGCTCGTTTGATCCCAAGGAAAAAGCGAACAAGTATGTTCGGACATTATTATGATAAACTGTGAATAATATTGTATTTGGAGCGCAAATATCAAGGGCCGCAATTATCACGATTTTTATACTACGTTAATCGCTCAATATTGATAAATTTATCGTGGCATTCGCGAATCGCCTGCATAACAATGTTTCCATCATTCCCAATCACTAAAAATTATTCCACTTAATTGGTGAGCTATTTAATTATTTAGGATCCGCGCGCGGCTTATGCGTGCTACCGTCAGTATAAATACGGCGCTTTTTTAAAAACACCCTCGAACCTGTTAATTTCCCATTGAACGCCCTTTTCGAAACGGTTAACTGATTTTAACGAGCTCTCCGGCGTAGTTAATAGCGCTAAAGACCGAAAACAAAAAATACTGAGATGGCTGAAGTTTTTAACCGTCTAATTGCTTCAATCGAAGGGTATTAAAAAAGTGAAAATTTTCAAGCAATGATGATAGTTAATGACGATCAATAACGCTATATATACGACATAACAAAAACGTAAAATTGACCGGTTCAAAAAAATGTCGAATCATTAGCGTTGATTCAATAGGGAAGACGGTAAACATTACATAAATCCAATAGCGTTCGCCATGAATTTCAAAATTTAGATAATTTTTCTGAAGGTTTGAAAAATACCGACATAAAAAAGGTTATAAAAAGCGTTCGCGAGACTAGAGGATTAAAGAGCCCCACCATTCGCGAGCCATTAAACCCAATTCGCGATTCTCGCCGACCATAGGAAAGGGGGATTGAGATGTTAAACAGGGCTGCATGTCCCGAAATTTAGACACATTGTTTAGCGTTCCATGTACATTTCGTCAAATGAGATCAATGGTCGAAACGAATTTGTAAATTTGCGCTCGGAAATTTTTCAAGCGTCGAAAAAATCAAATAGGTCCATTTTTAGCCGATAGGAAAATTGGATAAAGACAGGCTGTTACTAACAGATGATAAACAAGAAAATTACATCGATAAAACTCCGAGTCTGCAATACTGATTTTTAAAAAAACAGTTGGGAACACTAGAGACAAATTTTGCCTGCGAGGCAAACGTCATCAGGGGTTATTCACCGATAATAGATTCCAAAAGGATTGATTAGAGTCCACTATTGCATGAATGAACGCAAGATACACTCTCGCATGGCTTTCCCAATATTATTACTGTTATTAGAGAGAGCTTGTCAATTTGATTTTAGCCTTAAGACAGCTATTAAGCAGCCGACCGACCCTCCACCCCCAATCCATCATTCAATAAATATAAATGTGATATTTATTTCTAAATACCTAATTTATTTCCGCAAAAATTAATTATATTCAGAAAAGTATATTCATGCATAAAATTAAAAGAAATAAAGCGATACGTTAAGTGCATTTACAGTAGTTCAATTTTGATGAAAATAACACGTTCGGTATTATAACATTAAGAAGAGGAGCATAAGATCTAATGTAAATTAGAATGGAAATAGGGAAACGCTCTTAGATATTGTCATCTCGGCAAGCTGAACGCTCGGGTTCGATTCTCGATCAATATTTTTTTAAAACATCTCTCCGTCCGAAGGATAAATAAATGGCAGTAATCAGTAGCAACAAAATTCGTAGATTATGTCTCTCAGTCCTCACTGCGAAGCGAAACGTGATCAATTGACAGCTTGCTCATTACGGAATGACACAAACGATTTTTTTTAGAAATAAGGACGTAGCCGTTTCGAATTTTCAATGCCAATTTCAAAGCGCCTCGGCTCCGATGAAAACGCGATTTCGTACGTTTTTTTGGGGGAGATCGCATCATGCGCCTAAATGCGATTCAATTATTCAAAAACGACGACTTTCGAGCGGTAATAATCACCTGCATACTTAATCACGCCCCATTCGAAAATATGAGCGACGACATCATTCAATCGCGGTCGTCGGAATGTGTTTCGTATTTATCACGCTCGGAACGTCGATCCGTTTCCGAAATGTTTAAAAAAAAAAAAGAAGAATTCGTTGTCGGCATCCTCGTGCGTTAAGACTAGTTGAGGCAGATAAATTAATTGGGCCATTAATATATTTATTGGATAAAATTTGGAAAGGTCACATGACATCGAATGCTCGAAATTATTTATCGGACTGTGGAAAAGGAGGTAACTAAAACAAGTGTAGGGAAAATCCACTCGAAAGAGCCATAGAATTCGCGAATTAATTAGCGGAATTACCTTTTAGCTCGTTTAAAGCGAATATTATATTAGATAAATAGAGCGTGCATAAAGGGGATAAGAGAGCTCGTTAAAATTCGAGATGGCCTTCATCAGTGGCAACATTGCGATCGTTATTATCTTGATAAAAGTCTTATTATTAATTTTATAACGAGAATCGACAAAAATCGAATTTTCAAGAAATAATTACGGAGGTCGCCTTAAAGCTGGAATCAATTTCATAGTTTGTGTATCTATAATAGCCACTGAAAAGGTTTGAGAAACCGGATGAGCATTTCGGTTATGAGGCAGTCGTCATCAGCGGTGATCCGCCAACACTAAATTCTAAAAAAAAAAAGAAAAATGTACAGGATTTCCAAAAAGTCGCTCTGTACTGGATGATGAAATATTTTATTATAATGCTGTCAACAATTACTGATTCAAGAGCAATTATTTTTGAAGTTCTTGTTCTTCAATTTTTTCAGCCATAAGATTGGCTCGATAATTCTCTGCTGAACAATCATTGAAAGAAACAAAATTAATCAAAAACATATTGACCATACCATCTTGACGATCGAGGAAGAAACAAATAACTTTGTCAACAATCACCGGGACAAAATTTTTTTAAATAATAAAAAAATAACATTTTTGGTATTGAGTACACAAAGACTTTTTGGACACCCTGTATCTACGGTAAATCACCAATGAGGAAGGCTTCTCCGTAGCTAAAATTTAAATAATGCATTCAAACTCGTTATCACTCGAAAACATCACTGGATCACCGCTGGCGACGGGAACTTTGCATTCATAAAATCGTGCGCGTAGTCTGATCAACCATTTTGTTACCATAGGAGAAGGGCGCAGTTCTAGATGAAGGAGGCGGGCGGGACGGGAGGAGGGGGAAGGGGGGAGGCGGAAGCGGACGAACGTTGCGCCAATTGGCGTCGTGAATTCGAGCGACAAATCACGCGACAGATTCTCGTGCCGCGTCGCGGTATATTCCGTCACGACATCCATTTCGCACGCCGTTCGATATTATAATCGCGTGACAACCACCAATAGGCACGGTAGGAGTGAGAGTGGGAAAGGCAGGCGGCCGAACGACACCGACGTGAGAAGTGATGAACGCCGATCGAAACGTCATTTCGGTAGCAATGTTCTACGCGAGAAGGAGGGGACAGGCGATTAATTTTTTTTCCTACCTAGGATTTCGATCCGTTTTGCGGTAAACTCTTTACGGCTCTGAATACGAGAAATTATCCGGTTATCCCGATACGCGGATTGTGGAGAGCTCCACGCAAATAGGTTAGGTGGGGATATAAAAGTTCGATTCGAAGCGGGCAAGTGACAAACGGGGAACGCAGTTTAAGGGATCGCAATCGGAATGTTCCATATCTAGTACGGCAGGACTAAATTACGGCCGGATTTTCATTCGTAAAGTTTTCTGCGTTTACGCGGTGCACGTGAAACATTCGCACAGAATATCTATAAAATAACAAATACTAATTGTGAAATGTTAACAAGAAAGAGGTAAACTTTTTACAGCTTTATGGGGAACTAGAGAAAGTCAGTATTTCAGGCTTTACCGAGCATGTGACGCTTTAATTTTGAAAAATTATACGAACCCCGAAAAAGAATTCAATGACAAAGTACACTACATTACGTTTTTTATAATATTATTACCGATTATTATAAAAGGCGGAAATCCAAAAACCAAATCTAATTTACGAAAGGCCGTCGTTTATTGTTAATACTAAATCTAACCAAGTGTGGTTCACATTAAGATGTAATATAAATTTCATTAAAACACGCCAGACGAAATTTTCTTTAAGCAAAAATTTTAAAAAAGCGTATAAAACGTCCGTTGGATATTTTCAGACTAGATTACAGGGCACGCCTAATCAAAGCCACAGGCACCGCTTAAAGAAACGAAACGAACTGAAATTATTTGCAGGAGTTGGTGAAAGGAGTTTTTGGGGTTAAAAAAAATTCAGAATAGATAGCCCACACACGAAAAAAGTCACTTCACCGCCTCGACTAGGTCGATAGTTGGATATTGGTCCCACAAAATGTGCTGCTAGCATGGCGAAGGGACAAGCGATCATCTCTTTTCCCCGATATCGATTTAACCCTTTTCCATCCCTGTGAAAGCGTCAACTTCCCGCGGAGAGCCCCTTAATATCCACTATGCTAAGTATATAGCGCATTATATATTCGATCGCCTGGCGACACTTCGTAGACTGGGTTGCATAAGACGCAAGAAATCAGTTAGCTTTTAATTAATAATTTAAGACGCCAGTGGGAAACTAAAGCAAAGCGACGGACATTACATTTTTCCGAAATATTCGATTCCGCAGGGCGTGCGGTAAAGAAAAAAACAGGTCGGCGCCTTTACGTCTTTATCTTATATCTTCTCGCATCAATTAGCGATTTAGACGCTACTAACTGACCAAAGGATACGTTACGATTTTAAATAAATTTAATTTTAAAGCTAACTTCTTAAATCTTAACCGCCGTTAACAAAATACATTTAAAGGTGAAACAACGTATTTTACTCTGAGAGCCATTCAAAAGACGAACACCGGTTTTTCAAAAATGCCGTATACCACATGTAGCCGTAATTTAGAACAATCTATCATTGAATTTTAGCGTTTGTAGTAAGTATACATCATTTTTGACTTATTTTGTACACGACCAGACAGACGGATGAACATAAATACATAACCGATCTTTTATAGAAAAAAAATCACTAAAAATTCCCTCGAGTAGCCAACAAACGAGAATGTAACACGGATATTGATTAATTTTTTAAAAAAATGCCTACCTCTACCTCGAAGTAAAAGAAAAATTTTCAACCAAGAAACGAACGGGAAACATTTTAACGCGGTCGGAAACTCACGTCACCATCCCCACGCGATATTTTCCGTCGCAAATAGTTCATCGGCATCTTAGAGAAATTAAAAAAATATATATCCAGTGAATAAGACTCTTTCGAGGGATGAAAAAAAGGCCGAGAGAATCCCAAATTCCCACGCGGTTCGTTCTTCGCGGCAGATTTCCACTCTCGCTTCGCTAGAAGAATAGGGAAGGCGGAAGGAACAGGTGACAACAAAAGTAGAGAGGAAGGGGGGAGGGGGAGTGAGAGAGAGGCACTAAGAAAAAGCGGAGAAAAAATAAGTGAAGGGCGAGAGAGTGCTTCCCAGTAACGGAAGTATAGAAACAAAACGAGAATCCTCCAAATCCCTTCTACCTCTCCACACAATATATCCCGAATCTAAATTGCTTTCCCTGCTCTTCGCCTCGACGATTGCATACCATATCTCTCCTTCCTCAATAAGCACCGCGTGCATTACTCGATTCCCTTTTAAAAAGGTGTAATTTACTACCCGAAAAAATATGTATAAAACGTTTTTTCCCCGGAATAAAATTTTATTTTCATTTATTACGACGGTTCGAAATTACCGGCGAGAATGCTTTTATCCCGAGAGATTAATATTCCCATTCTCTCTCTCTCTCTCTCCTTTCTCCCATCCACTTCACTTGCCAAACAAAAGAAAGACGATTCGGCGGGAATAAATCCTCCTACATAGTTCACATCGTCAGCTGCTAGGGGGAGTCGTCGAATAATCAACCCTCCATATTCACGGTCAGGTTGAGCATGAATCGCGGTGTTTAATTACCTAAATGCACGGTAAAGTAGCAGTGATTTCGATTACAAAAAAGGAAGGTTAATCTATCGCAGATGAAGTGCATCGCTAGCATTCCGGCTACGCCGTGCCAATTTACCTTTAATTGGATATTGTTGTTATTTATTAAACTTTTATTTTGGTTAAACGCTAATATTTTTTGGTGTCGACTCTTGAGGTGTAAACGTGAATGAACAGAATTATCTTCACCGAATAATTACCTCGACTGCAGCTATCGTGTGGAAGTTACATATAAATAGACCGATAATTTGATTTCGCTGTCCGACTCATACGAATAAATAAAAGTAATATTAATCTAAAATATTTAGCTAAGATACACACGCATAATAGCATAATTATAGTGGATAACTATTATTCTTGACGCAACATAGATAAATATAAAAACTTAACGTATGTTTCAGTTTCCAGATTTTTTCGGCGTTGAAAGTAAGTAGGATCGGCAATTTTTTCAAATTTGTTATCAGCGTGGGCCCCAGGGCAAGAATTAATGATGGGCCACTCATTAAATTCAACAACAAATAGTGAATAATCCAAATGTAAAACTTGGTATTCATTAGGAAAAAAGTAGTATAAATGGTTTTTATATCATAAGTAAAATATAAAACAATTTTATATGTACTTTTACAAGCAAGCAGAAATAAAAACTGATAATTTTCGATTTTCTTACCTTTTGTGCTCCTCTCCTCAGGAAAAACCCTACGAACCGCGGAATCTGCCTATAATAGAACGCAACGGTTTTTATGTGAATTTGTACCGCGTTCAAAGAAAACAAAATTACATCTACATATAATTTTTTTTCTTCTCCCCCCCCAAAATTAAACGTTTTTCATGCAAAACCGTCATTTGCAAGCCTAAAAAAGAATTAGAACTTCCCTATCCGATTATCTCAATAAATACGGGAAGAAATTCCTGAGACAATTTTAAGGAGACCGATACGACTGACGCATCCTTCCTCGCAGATGTCAAAACGAGTCGAAAGAAAACCCGCTCTTGGATTAATGGCAGCCCGTTAGTTTCAGGTGTGTCTCTGAGACGGAGAGCCATTTCATTATCTATTTTTTTCAAGGGAAAAACTAAAAAAAAAATAAAACCGATCGTCCGAGTTGATGGGGGGGGGGGGGGGGACAACGTATTTCCTTAGCAGAGTGGATTTGAGTGCTGCTAGTGAATTTGATGGGCGTGTTGCTCTCCCACTCCCTCTCTCACTCCGCCCCTCCATCTCATTTTCTCCCTCGCTTCCACTGCAGAGAGAGAGAGAAAGAGAGAGACAGTACCAGTTTCCAGAGTTCGACGAGGCGCGGCGCTACCGGTCGGGAGCGACGCCTGGACAGGTCGGCAACCCTCCATATACGCACGGTCGCGCGCGCGCGCGCGAGAAAGAGAAACAATCAATGGAGGCGGGAGACCAGGTGAATGAGGCGAGGGAGTGGGAGGGAGGGAGGAGCGGGAAGCAGGATGCGGAGACCACGAGACCGCATTCGGCTCTATCTACTTCCTCCTCGTCATACGTACGTAAAAAAGGTTTTTTTAAAATCGTTTTCTAAATAAAAACAATGCGGATTCAATTACCTGCGGCGTCGGAGTGTGACAGGGGCGGGAGGTGGGAGGGGGGAGGAAAAGATGACAGGGCTAGGGAAATGGAAGGGGGAGGAGACGAAAACACTGAAAGCCGTTACTTGGAACGATCATAAACGTACCCTTTTATTAAAAGGCGAGGCACACTCGAACGCACAGCCTGACTTGGTCCGGTACACCGGAACTATGCCTAAATGGTGGGATTTATAAAACGTAGGATCGGGGAGGATGTGAAAATTGGGCTGTGCTCGAGGACTTTAGCGGTCGGGACAAAATCGACCCTCGACGTACATTGTGGTCGATTAAAAAACAATGGGATGGAAACGTTTGCAGCGCGGCAGGATGCCAGAAAAATGTTTTTGCGTTTCGTTACCGCCAAAGATTTTGATTTTTTTTCATTAATAAGAAAAAACTCGGCAGTTGGTGATGTAGAGAGATTAGTTCATATTTTATATATTACTCGAAATGGGATTTAGCCACTAAAAAATTTTAACAGGATTTTTACCGACGTGTTTTGTTGCTCAAAGAACAAAGAATGCATCCAAAACCTAGCTAGATATTTGTTTTGTGCGTAACGTGAAAAATTGGCATGAATAAATTTCAATTTTCAAATAGAATTGCGTTTTAAATTCGTTTGGAGTAGGTTCTCAGCGATGAATTATATAACCTATGCAGAATCTGAAAAAAAAATGGGATGCAATTTATATACTGTATTTAACCTATTATAAAACGAGATTTTTTTATTTCTTTAAGGATAGGACGAGGGTCATCTTATATATATATTTGCGAACAAATGAATAAATAATAATAACAGTGAATGTTACTATAATATAGATAGCATGCCTTAAATCACATTTATTTTTTCAATGCATAGTGTGATTCCAATATTTAGTTTTAAATAAAAATAATTCAAAAAATATTGTTCAATTTATTTGATACAGAATGTTTAAAAAAACTTTTTTTTGTCAAAATGAATTTCTGTAAAGGGTGATCGTCTTATATTCTGGTAAATACGGTATAAATACATTTTAAGTATAGATGTGTGCGAACATGTATAAAACAATTCCGTCTGAAGATTTGCAGCAGTGAAATATCACGCCCGAGTAATGCCAAAATCTTGATCAGAACGCCAAGGGCACACGAACGAAGGTGACTTTCTGAATGAGGTATTCTTAAAATTGCGCCGTTAAAGATAGCTGCACTTGGGATATATGTGGTATGCCTGCTCATTTTTAATGTTACTCGATTTATGACATTTTTTTCTTTTACAACAATACGATTTATAAGCAAAAAGTTAATACTTAATCACTTCATTGTTACCAATAAAACGGTTCTATAACGTAATACATTTCACGTTATAGCACCTCTTATACACGGAATTAACGAACTTAATTCCGTTTATATTTATCTCCCAATCTATTTCAATTTTGAAAATTAGGGCTCTTCTATATTTAACGCTAATTAATGGTACTTTTAATACTCAAGATAACATGTATTAAATGCTTTTCACACAGCTCCATCGTAATATTTGCTAAATTTACCCAGTGAATTGGTTAAATATAGACATCCAAGACTGTATGGCTGTAGAAGAACACTTTCGGCGATGTTTAAAAATATTTAAGCGACTACTCTCTGACATGGTATTTTTGGCTTTAATATTATACATACTAGCCTAATTACCCGTCAAACATGACGGGTAGGCGTGAATTAAGTATTACGTTAAAATAAAATAAAAATTAATGACACCAACTTTTATATGCACTAAAACGTAAAAAATTAATATAAAATCCACATAGTCAAATGTTTCAGAAAGTAATAATAGTCATGGGCATATAAAATAATGTTATAACACGATTTTATTACAATTTTTGTATGTTTCTTACGCATTAGAATCGAGCCAACAATAGACTTTAACAAATGCAGTTGCCATGAATTGAATACATGCGTAAAAATCACGAAAAATAGTCATTAAAACTAATTTTCGGCTTTTTTCGAACGAGATTTGAATTTCTACGATAGGGAAATTCATTTCCATAGTTTACTCGGCCTGTGAAAATCCCGCGTCGGTATCTCATTTTTAAGATATTTTAAAATGCTAAAGAAAAAAGGCTTTCTCGCGTCGTTTCAGCTCTGCTCCTGCTATTCAAATGGAGAAAATATATGCTCCTGGAGTCAAACCCAGGACTTCTATGTACACGGCGAGCAGTTTAAAATTGAAAAGTTGAACAGTCAAGTGATTCCTGAAAGTTCGATCGAAAAAGCTTTTTAGCTATGAGCGGTTTTCCTTATATCCCATCTAACACCATATAGCAACCAAGCGTTACACCGTCCGCACGCACACACACTTACCAAGAGAATTATATATGTGTTGATAGTCCCGCTGATAAATAACGTTTCGATTCCCTTTTCGTAGCGTTTCTTGCCCTGAAAGATTTATGGCATTCGGAGCATCGCTCGCACCTTCTGCGTCGAAAAATGGACACACCTCCAAATTGCGTCACTCATCCCCGAGAATATTTCTGGGCGACGACGCGTCCGAATTTACTTCTCATCCCCCTTCATTTTCCTACTTTAAAATCAGGGCATACATAAATACACACATGACGTAACGAAGCAACATTTACGGCGAACTCAGAAACCCTTATATGCCCACGTCGCGTAAATACTAAAATTTAAAAGGCCTTTAATTAACTGGATCAACTTCTCCCACACGTAAAAAAAGAGAGAAACGGCGAAGTTTTCGTCATTAACATTCCGAGATCGTTACGAAAGATGGCAGAAATCACTATCTAGGAACGACTTTTGAATTTGCCTTCCGTCTACTTCCGCACGGTGAATTTTTACACGGACGTCCCGGTAAAACGGGAGCTCGCGCGAGTCACGTGACCCATTTACACACCGACATACACACTCGACATTAAGTGTGGAATACGTTTTCTAAATTGAGGCTATGTTTATGTAAAACCCCCCAGCTATGGTGATGTTCCACATTTCATCTCGAGAGAGAGAGAGAGAGGGCGGCATCTGCGGCAGTCCGCACGCTGGAAACCGAGTCGTGAAGGGATGTCTGCAGTCGATAAAGTTGGAATGCGCAAAATAAAAGACGATCGTCCAGACGCGCGCTCGCAGGCATACCGGATAACGGGGGGGAGGGAGGGGAGGGGGGAAACGGGCGTGTTTTCTACGCGTGACGAAATTGAGAGAGGCCGAAACCAGATAGAAATTAAGCTTCCGACTAAGTATCTTCCCTCGAACTGCACGGTTTCGCTTTAAACTGTTTCGTTGTAGCGCGGTTCTCTTTTTATAAGGCTTATAAACGTTTTCCGAGCATTATAAAGCCAAAATATATTCTTAGCTGTAGAAAGGATAAAATAAAGAAATATTAAATACATAGTTAATTGATTTGTTGTATGTTGCTCAAATCTAGCCACACATAATCCTATGGGGAAACCTACATCGCTTTGCACGGTTTCACTTTACATAAAGGACGCAGGCAAAGCTAGGAATGGATGAAATACTATGTTGCTTCTCTTCAAAATAAATAAATAAATAAAACCAGCTTTTATTTTATAAAATTCCCTGGCATCATACACTAACATCGAGTGAAGCTGCACTAACAAAGGATAAAATATCGTCAAAGTCTTTTAACTTACACGAACAGGAACAAATTTTATTTAATAACATTACAAATGTTTTACCGAAAGACTGGACCGGTGGTATAAACAGAAAGAAATTGTAAATTCGAGCGGCGATATATAATAGCAAAAGTACAAAATCCGGCTGTATTTTACAGAATGTTCCATTTTAAAAATTCCATGCGAGTTTCCGGCAAAAAAAACTCGCTTGAGTTCGCATCTGGGTTGTTCCTAGACTAACTGCTCTTTAACTGCGTTTAACCGGTGTTTTTCCATGCCAGACTGCGCAATTTCTTAGGTGATCCGGCTCTGTATGGACCGGCATGGTGTTATACGTATGTACTGCGCATTGCGAAACTTGTCGCAATTATGTCAGTACACGGGCATTTAAAAATTCGAAAAGATCAGCAGATAATCCCATGAGCAATATTGCAAAGAAAAAGCACCATTCCTAAACATATACTTTTTACGAGTGTTAAATAATTGCCATGGTATTCTTACGTAACCCATTAAGCGAAGGTAACCTGATTAACGTTTTAAGGTTTTATGCCGAGCCAAGAGTAAAGAGTGATGCAAGGATAAATCTCCTGCAGTATTTACGAGCGAAAATTAAAATTGATTAACGGATTAAGAGCCGACTTTATCACGGAGAATTAGCATTTCGAAAATAAAGAAGTTTAAAGGTCAAGCGATTAATTTTCCGTTTCATATTTGATGAATCATTCGCGGTGACGTTGACTGGTCTGTTTACTAGTATGGCCGCTAAACAAAATAACAAAATGAGCGCGTTTTTTTTTCTCTACGAGAGAAAAACAATTGAGCACGTCGTCGGTACTGATGAATATTTTAAAAGGACATCGATGTATATAAAATTCCATTTATATTATAAGAATAACCAGAGTATGTAAACGGAACGAAACGATTTGCTTATTCATAAAAATTTTAATTATCTGAAAAATGTTTAGATAAGCCAGATTATATTTTCAATTCAGTCATTTTGTAAATAGATTCGGAAATTTTAGCAAGGTGTACTTTGAATTATTGGCAACAATTCGAGTGTTTTGGTTATGTAATGATTCAGCAGCTTCATCACATGAAACTTTCATTCCCAAGTTTATATTTTTAAAGATTTTGCCTGATAGCGTTTCGTGGTCATAACCGAGTAGCATTTTACCTAGTCATAGTATACAAAATAATTTATTTTCCCTTTTAATAAATAATTTTGACGTTTTAATGTTTCATTCGAGAGAATGCATTTTATAGAATAATGTCGCGAGAGACGATTTACATAATAACAGAATAATCCATACTCAAATAAGGGTGAATGGACAAAATCCAAACGTGAATGCAGATTCAATAAAAATTGGAATTCTTCGAATAATTTCCTCTTTTTTTCCCTCTCTCTTTTCGCCAATGCGCCTCTCATGTGACCCGTGTGAACTCCAGACGGTGTCGTCTGCATCCCTTCCCCGGACCTCTCCCTCATCATCTCCAGCCGCGTCCTCTTACGGCGACGCCAACGAAGTGACATCGGCCGTGGAAACCAATTTGACTCCCAACGTGGAAGAAGGACGTCGACCCAGCTCGGCTTCGGGAATGGGTGCCGCAGGGGTAAGGCCTGGATCCTATTCTTTTTTCATTATCCAAATTACACGTTTAATTACCCACTTTACTGTTCCGTGGCTGACTTATATTGTATCTCAACAGAAAATAAAAAGCATGGCGCAAAGATGACTAAATGATAACGTTTTGCTAATGGACGTGTGCCTCAGCTGTATACCACAAAGTGTGATAAGAACAATTTTTTTAGTAAACGAGGAATTTATAGCAATGAATATACTTTTGGTATTATTCAAATTTTAATACACTGAGGAGAAATTATTATCACTTACTGTCGGGAGAAGAAAATTGACGCGCTACTTGCTTAACATGCATCTGAAAGGTCGGTGTAATTAAGTCGATGATGACCATTTTAAACAAACGTAATCTCAAATTTTGTCACTTTTTCGAAAACATTATGCAGCATTACCGATTCGTCCTTCTGAACGATAAACGACCCTAATTTCAGGGCTTTTAAACGCTCTCAATCACGCGAAGCGAGAGCGTTTCGGGCGGCTCTTTTTTCATTGAAAAAAATAAATAAACCGCGTCAACTAACACAAAAAACCAATTTGTTCCGCGGGGGTGTAAAAAGTGAAAATCGAGAGCGACGCGGATTTTGAGAGTCACATTTCGAAAAGTTTCCTCGCCATACGAAAGGAAAAGATTTTAATTTGTCAAAGGCGACGAACGGCGAGCGTCTTCTTGGCACTGCGACGCGAGGGTGTGGATGGGGAGAGGGGGGGAGGGGAGGGGGGAGGGGGGAGGGGGGGGGGGAGAAGGCTCGGAGAGATTATTTTCGAGTTTATTTTTTTTCTTTACGAGTCGGGGTGGCGGGAGGACATTTTTCTCCTACACTGGCCTAAGGACGCAGCTGACGGAGAGGAAATTAACCTCTCTTCCTGACCTCGTCTCTCTCTCTCTCTCACTCTGTCATGAAAATGATCGAGGTTCGAAAAATGAACCTATTTAGGAGTCGGCGTACCGCGCTATTAAAAAATGCTATTAACTTCCTCCCGCTGATGAATTAAAGTGTTACGTAATTTTCTTTTGATTTCTCACGAATTTAAAATCTTCCGCCGCATATTGAATGATTAAAAACCGCGAGATATTTTTAAATCTGTTTCTCCAGACTTCTTAAGAAATCAATCCGTTCATTCGCGCATGTCAATTTAAAAAATTCAACTAAAAAAAGGACGGTCTCTAGCGTATATTTTAGGTTAAATTTACTCCATATACACACGAAAATAAAAACGCAAAAAACTATAATAGTATAAGCAAATAAGAAAATTATGTCCTTATCTCCATCGTTCGCGATATAACTTTCAGATTCTTCTCAAGACGATCGAAAGTTACGAATGATTTTAAAAATCTTCGATAACCCTTTTAACGATAACAAGATAAAAAATTCAAATTGTAATTATAAACAAAAGAACAAAACTCAATAAAAGTTGTTTTATTGAGTTCAGGTTATTTTTTAAAGCATTAATTTTGTCACTAAGGTAACTAAGAGACCGCTCGAGCGGTTAAGAAGGTTTTGGTAAAATAATTTGGTCCCTTTAGGGAAAAAAAAATAAACTTTTGCTCAACGCGGACTCTCACAACTCGGATTTCAATATTCGCCGTTTTTATTACGCGTGGATTTCAATATACAGATTTTAATATACACGAATTTCAATATACGCGGATTTCAATACATGCATATTAAAAATACGCAGTTAAATATGTACGAAACTTATTTATCCAAAACGTGAGAAATTTAATAATGCGCGGTCCATAATTGGGTGCGCTCAGCATATTACGCATCACGCGACGCTCAAATTCGCGCAAAACGATTTTTTCCCAATGCCGCTCCGTCCAACCCGACCTTTACTAGGAACGTAAAACTCGTGTTAGGCGAGGGACTGTCGTATTTGCCTTACGGGCGCATAAAGCGCAAAGAGAACGAAACGGGCCATTCAAAAAATAAAAAAAGAAACTAAACCGTAATTTTTTTTATCCTTCCCAGGAGACCGGACTCTTCCGCCGGAGCAAATCAACTCCGTCCCTTCAAGGGGCAGAGGAAGACGAGAAAGGCCGCAGGAGCCTATGGGGTTGGGGGCAGAGACCTAACCTGCCACCGACCCATTTCTATTACTGCCCCCACCAGCCCCCGAGGAACCTGGAGCTCAGGGAAGAAGACATCCCGGAAGGGGCCGACAGGGTTAAGAAGATCAAAGAAATAATCGAAAGCGATTCCCCCAGGGCGACCCCGACGGAAGAAAAATCGTCGCCCGCATTGGAAACCGTCCCCGACAACCGCCACGGAGACGGAGATAAAGAGAAAAAGACGAAGGGGAACCCTTACGGAAAACACTTTCCTTACAGGACACCTTCCTTCGGCGGTTCCATGATACACATCCAATACAAATCCAGCACTTTACCCCTTAGGGTCCAAACGACCTCCAAAAAGGCGCAGAATCCGCCCGTATCTTGGAGATTGACCCTACCAAGGGACGGGGTGTCAAACATGTACTGGAACGGTATATCGACTGTGGTCGGCGTTGGCGGAAAGAATAATAACAAGAGGACGTCACCTGAGAAGGCCATCAAAGACAAGTTATCGAAGGAGAAAACCGCCATCCATCAAGAAGAGGACGGTGAAGTGAGAGTTTCGACGTCCACCCTGGAAAGGATACGCGCGAGGGGTAGCAGCGTCACTTATTACGGAGGTAGGGTGGTCAAGCAGGGTTCACCGGCAGACCCCACCCACGTCATAATGGAAGAGATAAGGAAACAGAGGGAGGCCGAAGAGGAGGTGGGGTTGGTCGAAGACCTCAGCGGCGCCCTAAAAGCCCTCGGAAGGCAGGACGCGGAATGGTTGGAGGGAAGGGGAAGACCCGACAGCTCTTACGGCAGCGCCGAGTCGACCCCTGCACACACCCCGACTCCTTCGGTAGCCCCCACACCTCCACCGCCCCCTTCGCCTCGCCCCCTGTCCCCGTCATCTTCTGCCAAAGTGGTGTCCATCGTTGCCAAGAAAGGGGGAGCGCCCGAAGGAGGTGAACATCTGATACAGCCGAGCTGGAGTGGAAAATGTTCGGTGGTTTTCGACTTCAGGAGGGATAAAGGGGAGGAGGGGGCGAGAGGGGGATGGGAGGGGGAGAGGGGTAGGGACGGGGCGTGGGAGGACGGGGGAAGGGTGTGCTTCTGAAGGGAAGACGAGTGCTGTGTGTGTGTGTGTGTGTGTGGGAGAGAGCGGACGGGCGGTCTCTTTTTTTTTATCCCTCCTATCATCTTTATTGAGATACAGGTGGACGGAAAATGGGATTGGGTGAAGTGAGTGGGGGAATTGGGGATGGGGAGGAGAGGCTCGCCCTAGCGGTGACCCGACGAACTTTTTCGATAACGTTGGGGCAACGAACGAGGAGGTGGAAGAAAGCGAAGAGATATAAACGTAAAAGAGAACCCAATAAGAAGATGCCGGAGGAATAACAAACGGAGAAAGGCACAACACGAAAGCCAATACAGGATAGGAGATAAAATGAGGAGCAGACGAAGAAAAGGAAAAATGAGTGGAATGCAAACGGAGGAGATTAAGGCGAAAAAACTCCGACTTGTTTCGTCCAAGAGCCCGCACAAAGATCGGCTGGTAAGATACGCATCACGTTGCTAAGTATAGTTGTCTTCAACTGGAAGATGTAAAAATTTGTAGCAAATTTATATTGTTTCTGTTAGAGTTGGTATTAATTTGACGGACTGTCTGTCTGTGATCGAAACTTTTTCAAGTGTGCCCTTATAATTTACTCTCGTACACAGATAGGCAGTATATGATTTATGAAATAAAAATGTATTTTATTTTTTTGCCTTATGAATAGCGTACAACGCAGGTATCCAAAGATTTTTACTGTGAATAAATTAAGATATGACGGTGCTATATTGTGCCTTAAAAATAAACGCGAAAAATATATAAAAATGTGACTATTAATAAAAATATTAAAACCTATTTTGACGAATATTTAAACATTATTTTAATAAGGAATCCTACTGATAAAAAACCAAAAACCTTTATAACTGCAAAAATTACTTAAATAAATTCCATGCAGAAAAATCAAACGCATTTTCAACAACATAATAACTTCGTGAATCAAAAAATACTCTTGGAAAACGCGAGAGCGAACCCGACCAAAACGAAAGACCACGAAAAACTGTAAAACTTTATTTGCAAGTTCAATTCCAGTACATGCATAAGTCGGCGGTTGCGGCGATATGCACCGAGAACAGATATGCATGAATTAGAATGCATTTAAAATGAAACAGGTCGAGCTCACGGCCGGAATGATAATTCGCGTCCTCCATATCTACTTAAAGAAACCCAACACTCTCTCATTACCATCTCTCACCCTCGATAATGTTCTGCAGCATACCACAGCCACTCTGATAAGAAGCCGCAAAGTATTAGGTGTGCCTTAAATTTGGCTCAAGAGTTACTCGCGAGGGTTAAAAATTACGAAGCGAACGATTTTTATTCCTGCTGCCACAAAAAAATTTATAAATTCTTTTCGAGACGAACAGTAGTGCGAAAATTATAGCTTACAAGCAAATTTAACAAGGAATAATCATTTATAATAATCAATAAATAAGACACAAAAATGGCTCAGGTATGGAACAGATACCGAAAACCAATATCGTTTCAAAAAATATATAAATAAAGAGACCGGGAATATAAGCTATAACTAGTAATTAATAATAATTAACAATAATGACACATTATAATGATGAAAAATTCAAAAAACATCTCATTTATTAAATTTTTCTGGTATGGAATGGATACGGAAATGTAATATCGCGTTTCGAAAAAAATAATGTCAACAAAGAAACCGGGAAAATAAGTAAGAATAAACAATTAATAATAATTTTTTAAAAAAATATTGAAATACTCTATTGATAAAAAATTCCGAAGATACATATCTAATTTGATAAATTTCCCATACTACAAGGCAAAATATTAAAGGAGTATGGAAGTCAAATCCTTTATCATGCGGTCTCAGAAAATTTCCTCTTCTTTAAAAATAACCCGACGAAACCCTTGCAGGAAATATTTTTCGGATAGAGTTATCAGCAAAACTGTGTAAAAAGAATGTAGACGACGAGATGCATCTTGAAAAAAAAGAAAACATGTTGGAGAGAAGCTACCGCAAAGATGGACATGAATCATCCCGTAACATGGACCACAGAGAGAGCAAACGCAGCATGTACGAAGGCAGATAAGGGACCCGTGGAACGTATACGAGGTCTTTCACATGGATTCGAGGACGGCGTAAGCGATGGGTAAATGTTTTACTTGTGCTATACATATTTCTTTGAAGAAAATCTGGTAAAAGAACGTGCATCTCGACACATTTCTCGGAGGAGGATAGACAAACCTGTTCGACGTTTATTTTCTGCCATTCTTTCCGTAATGAATAATATAATAAGGGGTCGGATGTGTGACACGGTGAAACGATATTTACAGTAAATAAACAAGAAACTCCTTCGCTGTATCTTCAGTAATATTGGGAAGATGATAACTTAGCTCTCGAAACATCGGTGGATAGGTTGTTAAACTTTGTAAGAGTATACTATATATGAATGCTTTTCTACAGAGTTGGATATTTCTACGTTTGTGTGTTTTATTTTTACTTTGATCCTGTGAGAGTTGTTACCAGGGACCTGCAGCCTCATTTGAGTACAGGCATTTACGCCACATATGGGTTCCTGAAAATTTCGCGCTAAGCGAAATTCGTGCAAAATGAATGTTAATAAAAATAAGTTCCATGGACGCAAAAGATTAAGAGTAATATCACTAAAGATACATCGGTAACATGAAAAATACAGCTTCTTGTCATCTTACAACTATCAACGCCAGATGCAAATCTTTACATTTACATAAGTAATTTTCAAATGGTAGAGAGAAGAATGTAGAGTCGCATATCCTTAGAAGTAAGTGCGTCATAAAATAAGCGTTGATCGAGTGATAAAAACGAAGTTCCGTCCTGAAGATTTTCTTCATAGCATGGATGTTCCACTTCCTGTCTCAAAATGAGGATCCAAAGACGATTATACTAATATACACAAGTCCGTAAAAATGGAACTTCTGCTTCGAGCTATAACGAATCCGCTTGAAACCAGAATGGGACAGTTCGGCACGACCGTTTCGGCAACGGGACCGTTCGGCGATGGGATTATTCGGCACCGGACAGTTCGGCGCCAACCGTGTTCCGCACGGCACAATTCCAATATATTTTGGAGGGAATGGCATCACGATAATATTAATATTGCAACTATTAAGGTACCGAATCTATTACGTAGAAATAAAAATGACCATATTTAAAGTAAAATAGATTTAAATTAACTTTTGTGAGAAAAATTACACGATAAAAATAATACGACGACTTGATTTCATCGAACCAATACTGATTAAATAAAAATGATTATATTTTTAAAAAATTAACTTTCAAATTTACTTTCGTTAGAAAACGTTCACAATATTTAACTTAACAGTAACATTTGTATTAAATTAACATTAATATAATTAATTAATTGTGCAAAATCATTATGCATATCATCCGATGATTGATCGTCGTATTATTTTTATCGTGTACTTTTTCTGACGAAAGTTAATTCAAATCTATTTTCCATTAAATGTAGCCATTTTTATTTCTACGTAATAGATTCGGTAACTTAATAGTTGCAATATTAATATTATCATGACGCCATTCCCTCCAAAATATATTGGAATTGTGCCGTACGGAACAAAGCCGGCGTCGAACTCTCCGGTGCCGAATAGTCCCATCGCCGAATAGTCCGTCGCCGAAGCGGCCGTGCCGAATCGGTCGTGTCGCACTGTCCTAAATCCCTTGAAACGGGGTCGCGCAATGCGAGAGGCATGACCGTAATCTCTCTCTTCTTACGGCGAAGCAGTTTCACATTTATTTATTACTAATTTCCTTAATGAAGTCGGAAGAGAGAAACATTGATTCCATAAGGCATCTTTTCTCTGAGGGTGGTGGTGAGGGAGGGAGCGGAAATAGGGAGGGGGGGTGGACGAAAGCTTAAGGAGGAGGACGGCAGCGAAAAAAATAAAGCCCCCTCAATTATTTCTCCTCTCCGAAAATTTTCGAAAACACCCTCGACTGAGGAGAGCAGAATATTAACGAACACGTAGTCGGCCAGAAGAGATGGAGTCTGCGAAAATCTTGAAGACAACGCTACTAATGATGGAAAGATGAGAATTTTCTGGAGGAAAATTAACTCCCGTAACTCCAGGAGAGGCGTTAATTAAGACGGAAATTCCGCGGGACGAGGAATGCTAAAGGCGGATACGAAAAGGAGGGAGAGAAAAGTTTTCTGGGAAGGTCGTCACAAAAGAAAACCTGATAATTCGAAATACAATCGGAGAAGTTTTATAAGTGGAGTGAGAGAAAGGACGGCTTAATTTTGCTACTGGGGATAAAAAATATACGCGAGGGTTTTGGTAATGTTAAGAGGATGCTACGAAACGAAACGAGTTTGTTTATTTTTTAAAAATAAAACCCCCATTTGCAATTATAACTTCATCTGTGGCAGTCCCATAAATTACTGAAGTATACGCTGAAAATCTTGGAGTACAAAGATACTCGCGAGACAATTATGACGGGCTTTCTCTGGTATTCCGTTTTAATTTGTTCTCTCTATCTCGTGGCACGAGAAGTAGCTTATCTTTCCAAACTCAGGGGTTTCTAATAAATTATCATTAGCGATATGGGCTAAAGAGTATTTTATTTTTAAGAAAATATCATATAATCGCTCACCTGGTTAAGTACGCATATCAGAGCAAATAACTGAAGTAATCAATAATAATTTTAAAATAAAAATGATAAGAATGTAGGAAGCGCTTATTTTCCGCGAACAAGATAGAATATGGAAAAATAAGATTTGCAATTACAGTTGGATAGATTTATACCATGGATTGATATCATTAAAGCTCATTATCAATTTTCCGTTCCCTCACGTCAGAGCAACTCTGATAAAAGTGAGATAATTTCTCTGGGGATATTATGGAGCCGTCAAGGTAAAGGGAAAATCAAAACTCAAAAGAAACGCGCTTTACTAGGATTAAATGAAATCGAGGGAGTTTATATAACAAAGTCGTTTCGAATGAGATGCAAGAGACTGGAGAAGCATAGCAATAGGAGAAAAATGGAAATATACGATCGTGCGAAGTTAATGAAATTCAGATGGAGCTGCTGAAGCCGGTCTTTAAAAATGCAAAAAATACACCAGAGGAATAGAAGAATCACAAAATATAAAAATGGCAGCGATAAACCGTTAAACAAACAAACACAATATGAGATTCGATTAGGAAAAATATTCACCATTTTTCACCTATTCAGATGGAGTTGCTGCAGCCGGTCTTTAAAAATGCAAAAAATACACCAGAGGAATAGAAGAATCACAAAAAATAAAAATGGCGGCGATAAACCGTTAAATAAACAAACACAATATGAGATTCGATTAGGAAAAATATTCGCCATTTTTCACCACCTATCTATTTTCGAGTATTTTGCAGCATCGCTTTAAAACATAAACGACGTTCGATTATGGAGTACAGAAACGATTTACTACAACCGGAATGAAGAAAAAAAAGGATTTTGCTGTAATTTTTGGCTTTTTCTCAATATAATCGATGCTATGTTGATTTTGTAATACAAAAAGTGCGTCTTATAAATAACAAAATAATATTATGTATTCGTTGCTATTGCCATCAAACAAATTCTACAAATTAACCCATTTTCAGATCCATTGAACTGATACCGTAATAAATTAAATTGGCATATCGTTAAAAACAAATACGTTATTGAGAAAACACTTTGTTCCTCTCCGTCCCTCTTTATTCACTTGTACGCGTTAAGTTTATAAAACCAATCAAGGTTGGAGCAACTCGAATCGTCATTGGCTATCATTCAAATCCTCTTTATTATTAGACATTTTCAAAAACTTCAGGTTGTTATGCGATAATTAAAATCCAATATTGTGCCTAGTACAGCGTGTACCTACTAACCAATAAAAAGAAACTAACAAAAATCATTGACAACTCTGGATTTTTTAAAAAGAATATGCGAATATTTTCGCCGGCTGTGACTCTAATTTGATAACGTAATATAGCAAACGCGTTCATAAATTCCTCACCGAGAGGAACGCCCGAAACCACGAGATCCAGCACCAGACGTGGAAGGGTATTCGGGGTGACCAAGATTAAACAAAATATCTGCATCTGAGGGCGTCCGCGAAATGGACGATGACGACGACGCCGCCGCCTTGAGGCTTTCATAAATGGGATGGGGAACGAGAATTCGCGCAAACACACACGTACGTACATACATACACACACGCGAACCTAGGCAAACAAAATCGGAATTTGCCACCCTTTCCTTCCTTTCTCGCCGAAAAGGCTCGGAGTTGGCGTAACACCTTTTTGCGAGTGACTTCCTACTCATTAATCTCGACCATAATTGGTTATTAAAAAAAAAAGTTTCCAGGATGGCGAAAAGCCAGCCGCGAAGTGGAAACGGACAAGCGGACGGTGTTTGTGAACAGGGGAAGGAGGAGAGAGAGGGAGGGAGGCAGGAAGTGCGTCGTGATTCACTCCCCGCTCTGTCAGCTCTCAGACTTTCCAAAACTCCGCTCGTTAAAAGGGCTGCAGAGGGCAGCAAACATTTCTCGACGCTTGAGGGCCTCTTCTACGGAATCAAACGCGCATCTGACCTCTCTCGGTGGCGCAAAACGAAAGGAGAAAAGTGTGAAAGAAAGAAGTGGAGGAATGAAATTTGAGGTAAGAAGAGAGGGTTAAGACGAGGGAGAAAGAGAGGGAGGATCGGAAAGATGAGAATGAGCGTGAAAAAAGAGAAAAGTAAAGAACTGAGAGGAAGGTGAGTTCAATGGAGACAAGAGGAGGGACAGAGAAGATTGTGCCATACCGAATGATAATAATATAATGAAATGCAACACTGGTGATTGAAAATACTTTTTTAACATTAAATTCAGAAAAGGAGGAGGAACCAGAGATGCCATCGGTGTAGTGAGAATCAAATCAGAAAGGGCAATAGAGTACAGCCAAGATTGCTGCGTATGTTTCGTCGACTGGAAGAAGGCCTTTGATAGAGTAAATTGGATACTGCTGATGAGGATATTAAAGGATATAGGTGTAGACTGGAAAGACAGGAGACTGATCAGGAATCTATATCTGAATCAAGTTGTAAAGGTCAGGTTGGAGAATGCGGACACCAGCGGAGTACATATCGGTAGAGGAGTAAGACAGGGCTGTCGTCTATCGCCGATTCTAATCAACAGATATGGAGAGAAGCTAATGCAGGAAGCGTTAGAAGGCACGGGAGATTTCAAAATCGGAGGAAGGATTATAACAACAGTGAAATACGCGGATGAACAAGTACTTTTAGCAAGAAAGGAAAAGGAACTCCAGAAAATGATAAATAGACTAGTGATAACAGTTAGAAAATACGGTATGGAAATTAATACAGAAAAATCCAAGGTTATGCGAATATCAAGTAAAGAAGAAGACAATTTGAATATGAGTATTGGAGAAAAGCCATTAGAACAAGTTTCAGATTATAAATACCTTGGAAGCATCATAACGAGAGAAGCAAAATGTACCGAGGAAATCAGGACTAGAATAACAAAAGCAAAAGCCGCTTTCAGAAGAAAGAAACTCCTACTAACGGGAAATATAAAGCAGGAAATCCGCAAGAGGTTGATAAAATGCTATGTATGGAGTATAGCTTTGTATGGGGCAGAAACATGGACGCTAAGGGAAAATGATATAAAATACTTGTAAAGCTTCGAAATGTGGACATGGAGAAGAATGCTGAAGATAAAATGGACAGATAGTGTGAAAAACGAGGAAGTACTACGAAGAACAGGAGAGAAGCGAACGATTATACAGACTATCAGAAAGAGGAAGGCGAACTGGATTGGGCATTACCTGAGGAGAGAGTGCATGATTAAAGAAGTGCTAGAAGGAAAACTGGATGGAAAAAGAGAAAGAGGTAGGAAAAGGTTTCAGCTAGTAGACGACTTGAAAGGGAAAGAGAGCTATCAAGACATGAAGAAAACTGCGGAAAGTAGGAGTATATGGAGAAACAAGTTTAACCATGAATAATCACGGACCTGTCACCGGACAGACTACCTTTGATGATGATATAAAACAAACATTTAAAGTTTTAAATAGAAAAAAATGGAGCAGTAATAAAGTGTAATGACAGGGATATTTTACTTAAAAGTGAAGAGTTAAGCGAAAATTCGTAAAGCGAAACTCTCTCCTTTGATTTAAAGGCAATAAATATATATACTCTGGTAAGCTGAATTAGGGAATTTAGTAAAACTTACTATTTGCCTTAAATAAATTATGGTATACTAAAGCCATATAAATTAACAACATATATATTTATTATTATAGGAAGCAACTGCATTTAATTACAAAAACATAAAGAAATGAAAGAGGAGGGAAAGATCGATTAGTAGACGAAACGAGGGTTGCCCTAAAATGATAAAAAAAATTGCTTGGTCGGGAAACTACGTCGTTAAAACGTAATAAAATGCTGTAAATCGAGAAACGTTATTGTCTTTGGTAAAATATCGCTTGAAATTATTCGCGATGACTTATTTGCGAAATGATTTATTTTGTGAAAATATTCGCAAGTCGAGGAATTCCTATATGCATTTTTAACAGCAGAAATAATTAAACGCGCTACGAATATATTTGATACATGAATGCTTTAAATTTCACGCATAAAAAAAATTAAAGAGGGGCAGAAATACGCCAGCAAACACGGTGAAAGAAACGAAAACTGAATAAAAGCGAAGATGGAGAGATTAAAGAAGAGAACTCCAATAAACGGGAGAAAAAGAGCGAAGATCATAGGGAGAAAGTGAAAAGAGGGCGAGTTGGAACATGGACTGGAGAGAAATGAGTCTGAAAAAGCGAGAGAGAGAGAGGAAGGAAGAAAATGATTAAGCACGGAACGAAGCCAAAACCGATGATACTCCTCTCTCAAGGGAAATGTGGGGGAGCGTTTAAATTGGCGAAGAGAGGGAGAGAGAGAGAGAGAGAGGGAGAGAGAGAGGAGAGAGAAGGAGAGTGAGAGGGAGAGGAGGGAGAGAGAGAGGGGGGGAGAGACGGAGAGAGAGGGAGGGAGGGAGAGAGAGAGGGGGAGAGAGAGAGGGGGAGAGAGGAGGGGGAGAGAGAGAGGGGGAGAGAGAGAGGGGGAGAGAGAGAGGGGAGAGAGAGAGGGGGAGAGAGAGGGGGGAGAGAGAGAGGGAGAGAGAGGGAGAGAGAGGGAGAGAGAGGGAGAGAGAGGGAGAGAGATGGAGAGAGAGAGGGAGAGAGAGAGGGAGAGAGAGAGGGAGGGAGAGGGAGAGAGGGGGAGAGAGGGAGAGAGAGAGGGAGAGAGAGGGAGAGAGAGGGGGAGAGAGGGGGAGAGAGGGGGAGAGAGAGGGGAGAGAGAGGGAGAGGGAGACAGAGAGGGAGACAGAGAGGGAGGGAGAGGGAGGGAGAGAGAGAGAGAGAGAGAGAGGGAGAGAGAGGGAGAGAGAGAGGGAGAGAGAGGGAGAGAGAGGGAGAGAGAGAGAGGGAGGGAGGGAGGGAGAGAGGGAGGGAGAGGGAGAGTGAGAGGGAGAGTGAGAGGGAGAATGAGAGGGAGAATGAAAGGGAGAATGAGAGGGAGAGAAAGAGGGAGAGGCGATAGGAAGCTCTCGCTTGCTGTGCGGTTAAGGAATGCGGCGATGGATAGTAGAGGCGAGGCGAGAGAGACGGCGTAAAACCATAAAGCGGTTGTGGGGAAAACTTGTTTAATATTTCTTCCTCCCCTACTACCCCCTCCTCCTCCCGTAGACGCCCTTCCTACACCCTACACAGGGTGGGAAACAAGGGATATAAAGCGGAGATATGGTTTAGGATGTAGTGGTTAAAGAACGTTGGAAAAAGGAATGGGGGAGGGGTCGAAAGAAAGGTCAGGGTTAGGGATATCGATGTTGTACCACTCGAGAGGGATGAATAAACGGGGTCAGCAGGAGCCGGATGCGATTAATGGGATCTAGAGGCGCATGGCGTGTAAATAGCGGCTGGATGACGTCGAAGACGTGCTTGATAATCCGTGGTAACGATGGCCCAGCGTCCGAACAAAGGAGCAACGCGGAAGATTTAAACGGGCAAGAAACGGATTTAAGGCGCCGCTGGAACTTTCTTTTTTGGAATGGAAATATAATTTCGCGAGGTCGGTTCAAATTTAGTAATTTTGTTAGAAAATTGGCTATGAGTCAATAATATAGTATTGTAAAATTTTTGGCGTTTTCCCTTTGCTACGAAGTACTTAGGGCTTTACTATTTTTCAGTTACGATTCATTCAATGTGATATTTGAATAGCGCGTTACTTTATACTCGAAAAGAACAATTTTAATCGCCTGCATATGCTATTACAAGTTCCATTTAAAAAGAGGTACAGAGCTAATAATGCACGCTGAAAGAACTAAGTAAAAGTTTAATAAAGCAATAAGGACACAAAAGAGTAAAGAAGCAAACAGATTTTATAATGACAAATTCTCCAATACAATAATAATAATAACAATAAATAAATAGATAATATAAGTAGGCTACCTAAAAACATTAAATGACTGAAAATTAAACATCGCTAGCACTGCAGAATATACATAAATAGGACACGAAAATTCTTAAACGAATATTTTAATACGAAGTCATTCCCATAAAAACGATCTACCAACAAAAATGGCAATTTAAATTAATCAGTTTCAAAATATTCTAAACTGATTTTAATCAAAGTTCATTAGCTTTGAAATAATTTTGTACTTTTTTATATTTATAAAAGATCTTGTCAAAGAGACTGCCATGCACGTTCTTTGTAATTCACAATTTCCACGCTTCGCGAAATGAAAAAGGTTGGGCCAACAGATTCAATATCCTCCCTCCCTTCTTAAACGTTAGCATGTGGGCAGTGCTGCTTCATGGGATTTTAAACGACCGCGATAAACTTCGTTAACATCTTGGTAGCGCGAGAAAATGCTTCCCGTGCGTTCGATAAATTTACAGCGCGCGACGCAAATGGCAACATCTCGAAAAGGGATTTTTTAATTAAAATTCCACCGTTTGCCGTGCATACAGAAATGTAGATCAAAGTCATACCTCTTTTGAGCGTAATGACACGACCAACAAAAAATTTCATATGTTAACCGAATCCTCAGAAGCGTTTAACCATATACGAGGTAGGTAACGGTATTAAAGCGACACCCGGAACCGTTTGTTATTCTAAAGATTTAAAAAAACGTGGGACAGAATGTACCAAGCCGACCAAAAACGTTGAAGTTCAAGCGGTATGCCATCTCCGCACGAGAGTCCTTTAGACACGCGGTGATATGTGCCTTTGGGATAGACCTCAGTTAGGCCTCCATTACGGCCCCTTATATCACGATCCTTAAGGGAGGAGGGGAGACTAAGGATGGAAGGAGGAGGAGCTATCTTCCGCGACGGGGGAAATTGGGATATTACGTCCGTTAAGTGGAACGGCTCCGCGGCAGCTATATATATGCACTCGCGCTGAGAAGTTGAGAGAGGATGGGGTCAGAGAGCTAAAGCCTCCCTTGGCTTGCTGTGCCGTTTGGGGATGAGGCTCTGTGCTCTCGTTGGTTGCTATAACGACTGATGGGTAGGGCGGTTTGAGCGTGGAAGAGATTGCGCCTGTTGGACGGGCTTGTGTTTCCGTATTCTTACCTCCAGGGGAATCCAGAAACTTCTCAAGTGGTAGAGAGAGAGAGAGATGGTCCTCTCAGACGTCTGTAGACTAACGAAAATCCTATCAGTGTAACTCTCACTCCGCAAGGATATTTATTTGCTTAGAACTAACCTGCGGCGAAAATCCGAGATATTTTGTACCGAATGCGTCTAGAGGGCATTTTGCTAAGCACGTAGGACGAGGTTCAGGGGTTAATTTTTTCTAGTGTTCAAAAATCTTGGGGGGAAGGTATAATTACCTCCTTTACCCCCCCCCCCCCCCCCCCCAAGTCATTTTCTGTATCCGCCGCTGCCTTATTGACGTTCAAAGAAAAATTATTTGATAATTGCCCAGAATTAATCAGCCTCGATGTTTTAAGAGGACCTAACGACAAAGAAAACGTATTCATACCTGATCACAAAAGAGACTAATCCCTTCAAAGGAAATTCTACAAGTCTTACTTCCGACAACGAGTAATAAAGCAACGAATGCGAAAATCGTATGCCAAGCGTGTTTCTAGGATACGCTAGTTAACGAAGAGTTCGAAATAGGTCAGATGGATCAAAGGTTATTAAAAGAAAGTGTATTAATGGTACACAAAGGGAGTGATTATAAACGCTTCACTAAACATTTCGAAGAGAGACAAAGGGTCGAGTGTTTTGAATTTTCCTTTTTTGAATTTAAGCCTTCGGACAAAGCCAAGGGAACACGTCTGCAATGTTCTTACCGCGCAATAACCCAAGCACAATATGCTGCTTGTTATGTAATCTTCTTTGCCAGGTGGGAAAATGTTCGCGGGGCACGTATGTGTCATAAAGTTTATTCGTACAAAAATGTCGAGTTCTTTTTTTACTTTATTTTTTTAGCGACAAATACAGCTATAGGTTCCCAGTCGTTTCAAATCCTGCCGCAATTTGACTTTATTTTAAAAATTCGTGCTTTGAGTCCGTCCGTTCTCTAGTCTGACTGCCATGCACTTAACGAAATTGAAACTCCGGCTGAGGCAATTGGCATGGAAGCGAAAAAAAAATAATTCCTCGGAATATGCGTGGGTAGTGATTCTATGTATTAATAAATGAACTCGGCTTCTTTCTGTATGCTAACCCGTATACAAAGCGTTTAAGTTACATTGTGATGGAATCAGGTCTTCAAAGGAGACAAATAAGAGCACATTACAATACATCGATGCATGTAAGATGGTGCATAGGACGGCTTAATTTATTAGGTATTATTATGGAATTAAAAAAACAATACTTAGGATGATTGAATTAGAAAATATTCAAAGAACAAAAAACAGATTACTATATTTATTAAGCTTGGCATATGAGAGCTTTATTTTTATTAGCTAGTATAGCGAATTTTATGGAAAAAAAGCCGCCTCAATATATGTATGTATAAGTTACTAGGCCAATTTATTTACATGTAATAATTGATATTAGATTTGTTTTCAATTATCCTGAAAAAAATAAATCGCGAATAATTTAATAAATTTTGTACAAATATACCACAATTTTTCATGAATTCCTAGGTCTTCAGAGGAAATAAAAACTCCAGAATCTAATGAATAGTAATATGACGCAGAATTATCGACAAACTGATAAGGGTAATTAGCCGTAATTTCATTTTAAGGCTTCAAAAAACTCAAATGAGTAATTAAACGAATTGCTAGCTATACCGTCACGCTTTGAAGCTAAACAGCTTTCATGTCTATCCATAAGGAAAGGAAGTTTATAAAAATATCCAAAAACTTGAAGGAAATGAAAGCATCCAAAACTTTTCTTTAAAAAAATAAGTAAGCGTTTCAAAAGGAACCAAACATTTCTATTATAGCGCAAGGCAGTATTCTAAGGAACGAGAGATCGCGTAATTAAAAAAAACCGAGAGAGAACGCGGGATATAGTATATATATCCTTTTAGCGAGTAAAAGAGTAGGGGATTAATAAATAAAAACGCCCTGAGGAAGGATGGAGAGAGAGAGTGTGATATCGGCCCACGTTGAAGGGAGATGGGAAAAGAAGAAAATACCGCACTGGGGAAAGATAGCAAAAAAAAAGAGCTCGAGAAAGTAACTGGAGTAATCCTCTCCCGGACGACTCTCGAAAGAAAAGCGACGTATTTTTCTTCTTCTTAACTTCAAGAACTGCGTCGGCAACGCCATAAGCGACACACCAGTTACGCCGGGAGCGCTCGCCTCGTGCATCTTATCAAGAGGGCACGGCAGTATTTCAGCGTCTTCTTTTACGGGTAGACGGCGTGTCGCCGCTCGCATCAACAACAACGCGGGGTTTAATCCGCGGAAGTCGAAGGGACGGCGCACGCGCAGAAAAAGACTTGCGCATGGGTAGGGCGTGTCAAAAAGTCGGGAAGTTTAAAACGTCGAGTTAAAGGCGAGCTGCGAAATTTATATTTCGGCGGAGAGCTGCGCATGAATTGCTTATACGAATGGGCGAGCATAAAATACTCCCGTAGGAATGCGCTAGGTTGAAGAGGTAAATGGAGTTTAGACTAACAATAAAAGTAAGTTATCAATCTTTGCAGGACATGAAATGTTGTACAACTCCCATTACTTCGTGGAAGGACTCGTAATAAAAGGTTGCAAGAAGACAGAAATCAAGCAATAAATATGTTCGTTTTAAATTTATTTCTAAGAAGCTAGATCATCCTGCGCTTTTCGGGTTTGTTAACTTAATATTCCGGCAAAGAGAATATGAACCTAAGCATTCACATCTCAATAAAAATTTTCTTGAATGTGAAAAAATAAGCCCTAAAAAGTGCTATTAAAAATCCCTAGTCCCGTTATTTTTATGATCGGACAAATATAACGAAAAACGACGATAACGGGAAAGTAATTCGATACGAATTACGAGAAAATCCTTCGCTACCGTTATAATGAAATCTGATATAATTACCGGAAAATTAGTCTCGAAAATTATCCCAAATATAGAACGGAGTAAAATATATTTAGAATTGCTTTAGGAAAGATAGTTAGGGATTACCCGAGGGAAAAATATTTCTCTCTTCCGCGATAATTGGGATTTATCGGCGGAAAATTATCACACGCGAAAGCCGCGAGCTCCCAGACAAAAAATAACTCATCAAAATCCGATTTCCGGTCTAGTTTTATCTTCGAGGAATTATAATCCTCCATTTTGGAAACCAAAACTTTTGTACTTGCGGCTCGCGGATACTTGATGACTTTCGAGTGAAGCCTTCCCTTTGAGGAGCGATCTAACCTTCCCAAAACTGTATATAAGCCCCGCAACCTCCAAATAATCCTCTTAACAACGGTTTCGATCCAGCTCACGAATTCGCGCAATACGTCGCGAAGGGAGGGAGGGAGGGGGGGACAAGTGGAGTGGAAAGGGAGGGGATGGAGGAAGGTGTTGGGGGAGGGGGAGGAGGAAAGAAAGAGAGAGGATGGGATTTCGGAGGGAATATATCGGAAGACCGGGGGGAAAAGGGGAAGATAAGACGAAACGCTCGTTCCTCACGTCTCGGAAATCATAAGGAGAATCGACAAAAGTGTCATTCTAACGAGGCTCACCTTTGTATGCGATGTGATGGGGTGGAAGGTAAGGTCATAAGAAAAAAAAGCCTGGGGGAATAAGTGACCATATACGGATTCTCGCACCTCTCCCTCTCTCTCTCCCTCCCTTTCACTCTCCATCTCTCACTCCCTTTCTTCCACCACTTTCTGCTAAATACGTATGTTTTCATCTTATTTTTTAAATTTATTTATTTTCTTTAATTATCTTGTTCATTACTCATAAAATTAAAATATTTTTTGTAAATCTTATCTTGTTAAACTTGTATGTATTATTGTAATTCAACTATTGTTCTTTCATGTATCGGTTTTCGCAGGTTTTTTCCACCCCCCTTCCCTTCGTGGGTGTTTTCCTGCGTGGTCTTTTACTAGGATGGCCAAGTCTGATCTTTCCTAGGTTTTTACCACAAATACTCTGTATTTTTACAGAAATTTCCCGAATTTGTAATTTGGTGTTTTTCTTGTATGTTTTTCTATTTTTTTTCTGGTTCTTTTCTGTGAAATTATTATTAATATTTTATTCACATTTGTAATTTTTGACGCAGAGTTAAATGTAAGAAGGGACTATATGGACTCAATTTCGCCCTAATAAGGTCGTTTGTCTGTCTCTCTCTCTCTCTTCCTTTACATCTTTTACTCTTTTTGGCACGAAGGTTTTTCCACGGAAAACATTTTTCTTCAAGTATATTTACGTAGATTTGCCAAGATTTAAATTCTTAGGTTACTGAAAAAAGTTTTATTGACTTTTAATGCCTTGTAGTATTGGAAATTTGACTTTTATCGCTTCAGGCGCTAGTTACCGTGCACTGTCGACGCGTCTCTAAACACGATACAAACACACAGGCTTTACAATGAAAATGAAATTCCAAAAAAATGGCACGCGTTACAATGGTTACAATGGTGATACGTGGAACGAACTCCTGAGCAGATAAATGTGAAAGTGTTCGATAGTAGATAATAAAATAATAAAGAATAAGGAAAAAAGTTACTTCTTCAATACGATTCCTTTAGCATAGAAAGAGATGAAGTTAAAAACATTCATATAAATCCTTTTTAAAAATTGGTGGTACTAGAAAAGCTTATTATTTCGGTGTTGTCATCCATGTTAAAACTATGGTATAAATACCAACAAGACAGTGCTCATCGAACCGTGACAATTATAACCTCTCTCTCTCTCTCTCTCACCGATAGACATAAAAATATGGGAGAAACCGATATTCGCATTTTGCAAAGAAAGAAGTCGTAAATATGTACAATTCATTGACGGAAAACAAAACAAAAATCATCGACTGAATTGGACCTCGATATATGACGTTATGTTGTGGATTAAAAAAACCTGCAGAGACCCAAATATATATAATATATATATAATGTGTATTATATATATATAATGTGTATTATATATATAGTGTATTATATATATAATGTGTATTATATATATATAATGTGTATTATATATATATATACATATATATATATATATATATAATATATATTTTATATATATATAATAGTTATAATATATATACGCAGTAGAATATTTGTGCCGTGACAACCTGCTTGTCAAGCAAAAGAAGGAACTTAAGAAACGGCGATGCAAATCTTGTACCAACAAACTCCGAGATATAAAAAAGCTGACGGTTCACAAAATCCTCGCCACCTTTTCCTATGGGTGTTAACTCGTTCACTGCGTAAATTGAAGAGCACAGTCCACTGCTTTCGTCTCGGGATAGAGATAAAGGGAGAGAGAGAGAGAAAAAAGATAGAGCGGGGAGGAGGTTTGGGAGATAGAACGAGCGGATCCGCCCGAGGCGTCGACTTCATCTCCTCTCCCTCCTTCCGTGCACGCCTTCCTTCCTCTTTTGCGGTAACGAAGGAAACAAAAGACTATCTTGAACGGTTGGGCCTCAATTGGGTGAGGTGATCGTTACGGCCTCTCGGTTGGAAATGGGCTTCCCCCCCCCCCCCCCCTTCCACCCGATAGAGAGTTCTCCTCTATCCGACCTACTACTCGAATGCGGTAGGCTATTGGATCGCTAGGATTGCTAGAGCATTTATTTTCCGCCGAGGTACCCTTGCGGGGAATAATGGAAGCGAAGAGCCGATCATTGGCTAGCTAGGCGACGCATTTCGGAAAAGGGGATTCTTTATCGAAATCGAACCAAGGTCGTGCTTCGAGATGTAATCACGGTGGTACATGATGACTTCATCATCCGTTCTATCCAAACATATTACTTATCTAAAAATTTCCCGGCGAATATTATTACTTATCTATTTATTTGAAAGGGCAAATTTATTTAAAAGGGAAAATATTTAAAAATGTATAAATGCGCATTCAACGGTTCTTTTATTCCTACCGCGCAGTGTAGTGCTTGAGTGGTATAAATGACTTTCTGAGGGAGATGAATGGGTAGATGGTGAATGGTCCACATCACGATCTGAATCAAATCAATCAAATCAATCAAATGAATTAATTGATAAGCAACTGTCGTATCAGTTTGAAAAAATTTTCGCTATCGTGGGCATTATTTATAGGGTGGTTCAAGGTAATGTCAAGCTACAGGAAAATGACAGCCAGGTGGATATCAAAAATCATGAATGACGAACATTTTACATTACCTCTATGCTATACTTTACTTGAGCTACTTTTATTGCGGCCATAATAGAAGTTTTACACTATATTTTCGCAAACATCTTTTACGCCTATCATATCGCCAGTTTTGTCCAGTTCAGGATTATGTGTATGGGAGTCCCTACGATCAATACCTATAAGCCTACTCTAATTTTCCCTAGTAATATGAACCACCAAACCAACCAAAAATCTTCCCTGAAACCGAAAAACATAATTATATCTCTGAAACATATGCCACTATAATTGCGAAAAATATTTTGAATTGCACAAGATATTTTACGCAACCCATTTTTATTAACATGCCTCCAAAATCCATACGACAACAAACATCGCTTAATACACTAATTTTCCGGTGAAAAATATATCACGAAAACTTTCATTCAGAAACCACTAAAACGTATACCACCCAACGCGCAAAAAAGTGCCACTGATGTTATGCCACCAACTTACGCTAGGTTGCTCCTAAGACGTATACCACCAAACGAACAGCAAATGCCCCCTGATGTTATGCCACAAGACTTGCGCTAGGTTGCCCCTGCGACGTATACCACCAACTAAACATAAAGCCCCCTGATGGTATACCACCCAACATACACTATCTTGCTCCTACGACTTATACTACCAAACACACAGCAAGTACCCCTGATGTTATGCCACCCAACTTACGCTTTTTCACCCTGCAACGTACACCAATAAACACATCAGGTGCCCCTGCGACGTATACAACACAATACACTCAAAATATCATACGCGACCAAACCCCTAAAACTTATACTGCCCAATTTACTCCCCAAAATTTAATGCCATCAACCCTTGAATAATACAACATGCATACACCGTCGGCCCTACAAATTATACCAAACAACGCATTCTCATGATCCAGCGACATTATGTATTCCGAGAAACTCCTGTATTAGTTCTTCATGATCTTTGAATAAATTTGCTGCTTGTGGTGAGTCGCAGTTTTACCACTACGATCCTGAGCTTAAGTTCAAACTTTTCCAGTGGAAACACTCAATGAGGCATCGACCTCAGAAGGCGAAAATTTGTCGAAGTGCATCTTCTTTTCTTTAACAAAATTTGACTCATTTACTGCCACTGTTTAACAAGAATTCAAGGAGAAAAAGACGAGTGCTATTTTAATGCACTGAGAGGTCAGCTGTTAGCACAAATAAATAAACAACGTCCTTATCTTCCTGAACACATTTAGATTTTGCGCCACGGTAACGCACCTGCGCATCGTTATCACGTTTGCCCACAAACCATCCAAGAATTTGAGTTCGAAATCATGGCTCATCCACCGACTACCCTGTTCGGTTACCGGATGCTAAAAAAGAACAGATAAATCTATGTTTTGTGTCAGATAACGACCTAAACAATGCTGGCATAGGAATATTGAACAAAATATCAATAATACTTCGCGTCTTTGATAAATGGAACACAAAGGGAAATTGTAGAAGAGCAATCCGGAGTAAGAGAGGTGTTTGAAGGGCAGCAAATAAATTTTATAACAGGCAATTGTTTTCATTAAGTTTTCACCTCAGGCTTGTTACTTTCCCGGAAGTCCTCGTTTGTGAGTACATATATGATTTTGTATAATCGTCCCTTGCTATTGGATATACGATGTACTTGAAAAAGTAATTATTTTGTTTGTTTTCAAATACTAATTTTATTTTATTTTTGACATACAAGCTAAATATTTACCTATTAAATTACCAATATTATTCTGAATATGTAAAGCACTTATAAAAATTGAAATATCTGGCAATATAATAAAGTAAATACCGTAAAAATTTTAAAATGAGTTATGCCTGCATAAATTTTATTAAAGAGATCCAGTACAGTAAATTTACAATTAAGTTAGAAAATGGAGCAGAGGTGGAGATGGCCTGATTAATAAGACGACGAGTTATCCACAAGAAATCCCTGAAATGTGAATGCGTGCGCCTGACGCTCCATGAGTCGGGTGTTTCGAGTAAATGACTGTCGGTGGCGCTATAAATTTATTTATTTTTCAAAAAAATAACAAGAGCGAAACTTTAAATCTGATTATAAATGTTCGCGCAATCGTTGAAGATATTTCATCGCCATAAAAGGGACGTTCAGAAGGTGGTTGATCCGAGGTGAAATTTTGACAGTTATTAATTTCCCATGAGTATTAAGATAAACTACCAGCGCGAATGTCTCGCGAAATGGAAGATTGAGTGTCTTAGTTTGGTTCGTTCTGTATATTTTTACTTGGGTGAATTATGAGGGAACTCACTATAGTCAAAAACCTGCCATTAACATCCAGAATTTACCAAAATTTTCTGGTCTGCAACCTTTCGTACATTTAAGGAAGCATTTACAAAATGGAATATTTCGGCCGGCCGCATCACTGGTTTCGATAAGACGACATAATAATTTACCGTGATAGGTGTTGGAATCATATGAGTGAAGAATGAAGTGTTAACATTTTTAGCGATAAAATCAAAATATCATAGTTTTAACTAACGAATTTGGAATTTTCTGGGTTAAATTTTATGAAACGATTAACAACATAGCTTCTCTGGTCGCATAAAATTCCCATTGCGACCGAAATCGACCGGCGGGCTGTAGGTTACCGACACCTGAATTAAATCAATGACTAATTTAAATCGGTGCAGTTAGACTCGAATAAAGGTAAACTCTTCAAATCCTAAATTGTTATACACTCCGCCTACCAATAATTAAGCGCGTTTCCTACGTCACTAAAATTCTATAAAGAATAATTATATTTTTCGTTAAATCTGATAGGGTATGAAGAAATAACAATTCCTCATTTTAAATCTTTTAATTTATTAGATTATTTTTTAAAGCACCTACTAAATTTTGATGCGCACAGCTTACTACTTATCATTAATTTCGTTTCCTACGCCTTTAAAATGCTATGAAGAATAAATTAATTTTTTATTATCTTCTCAAAATTATTTTTAAAACAATATTCTTTTTAATCACAGTAGAAGCAAAAACCGTGCGAAAAATTCTGGGTTTTCGTAACTACACAGGAAAAACCTCTAGAACATTAGATAGAGAGAGGCAATCAAAAGGCAGAATGCACCGAGGAACATCTGACTTCGTGCAATTTCGCGAGGAGCAGCAAATTAATACCTACCGGCGAGGAAGAGGAAAACTGATGTACCTAATTCGAAAATTCCATAACGACGAGTGCGAAGAGAGAGAGAGAGATCTCAACATGGGCGTTGGGGAAAATGGAAGAAGAGGGTTCGTCGAGGAACGGGTCGGTATATATCAAATTTGATGCTATGAAAAAGGGTCGAGAACCGTTCTGCAACATTGCGCATTCCTTCTTTCCCCTCCGTTTCGCGTGATGATTAGTTTTTAGGATCTCCTCTGCGACGGAGGAGGGGTTTTTGAAGGCAAAACGGACGGAGAGATAGAGAAGTAAGTACGAAAAGAGAAGGACGAGAGGAAAGAGCCCGTGAGGAATGACTAGGGATGTTTTATGAAGACGGAGCATCAGTCAGGAACCAATTCCGTAGCTAAGATTAAAGGAAAGATTAGAAGGTAAGCAGATGAAATGATTCGGCAAGACTCTCGCTCTAGACGGCTTCAGGAAGGTAATAACTGAGGGCAGTAGGGCCGCCGTGAAAGCGGGAACAACGCGTAATTACCGCCGTTTTATAATAAAAGTCGTATATTAAGTATAAAATAAACTTTAAAGAGAAAACACAGAGGGCCTTTTGAGACACAGCACGTCACGGTCCCTAGCAAGTAAAAATTATATTAGGATATTCTTTTTAGATGTTTGACGTTCTCGAGTTAACTGAAAACTCATTTACGTCGCTTATTACAGCATAATAATGAATTTTAGATTATTTGAAGGAAGGGGAAGCTAAAACATTTCTCTCCGTCAAAATAAGCTTTCTCAATTTTAGAAGATAATTTCAGGGAAAACTACTGAGGTTTGAATTCCTTGCGCCCTCGTCAGGCTTGTCGAGTTCTTCTCTTTTTCTTTCCTTTAACTGATAGAATATTGCAAGGTAAAACTTTTTCTAATAAATTATACGTTACACTTTCCCTGCTTTTCTGATCAAATATTATTTTTTAAATATGCCAAGTGAAAATACAGGGCTACCTACTTTTATGTTTTAATGAGAAAATATATTTATGGGCGTGAATTTACAACGCTGTCGATATCGCTCAGAATGGCAGTTTAAACTAACTGAAATTCAGAGTTCAAAATATCGAATGCAGATATATTAATTGCAAAAAATAAACGCAATCTCCAAATATAACCCAACCGATGGTTCTATTTTACATACGAATTGTGTTAGCATGCCATCATTGATGAAATAAATGAAAAGTAATCGCAAAAAACAATAATGTCTTCACGTATACCTGTTCGGAAATTTTTAATCAAAAATTAATAAAGGATACCACGCTTTCCAGCTGCGCTTTAAATTAAATTTATCTCGACAAGAAATAAATTTTTTCGAATTAAAATTGACGGGGAAAAGAATGAAAAAGCGATATGCGTATATTCCTGCAGTAAAGCCATACACCTCGAAAGGGAATAGACATTTTCATAAATAGCGGCTGGTGAAACAATATAATTTCAAAACTGAGAAGTTAAGAAATAATTTTGTTGTATAAAATTATCAATCAATATTCATTTATAATAAAGCATTATAATAAAAATAATAAAATCATTAGAAAACATCGATCCTGTTAAAACTATGACGTACTACAAGCGTATTATCACAAAAGTTCCAATTAAATTTTACTAACAGCTTATTGATGTATTTCTTCACTCGTCTCATTAATTCCTTGGAAAATATAATTTCAATTTGTTTAATGAAATTAGGTTAGGTTTCATAGTCCTTCATATTCGTAAAAAAAAACTTCCTAGCAAATTTAGCGCCACTTGATTTTTGGTGGTGGCATTACAACTTCCTAGTCATCATCCTCCTCACCATTTGCAATCTCATCATCTCCCATTTCAACTTCCCAATCTTCAAACTTCACTTGCTCCTCAAATGCATCTGCTTGAGCACGAGTAATCATAGTTACGAACTTATCAAATAATACTTGAACTTACGTTTTTTCCTCTATATCAAACTTAATTCTCTTGCACCTTCTTCTCAAAATCTATCCTTTGCAAAACATTTAGATATCGTAACCATATTAACTAAGCCCCAAAATAAACAGAACCTATATGCGAAGTCTGCAAAACGTTCCATTTAAGCTTTGACAAGTGAATACGTGAATAATATCCTTTAATATGAGTAGCCTTAGCTAATGCCTATGAATCCGCTTGAATTGTGAAATTACCCTTTGGGTCAAATGATTGAAATATACGCACAATTGCAATGAAATAATTCGGCTGATGGGAAGGTTCGAGGTGATACAGAAGAGAGAGAGAGAGAGAGACAGAGATAACAGGGAGACAAGCAAAACGTATGGAAGGAGAAAGATGATGAAGAGACTGGAAGAGGAGAGGGATGAGGCGGAGGGGAGTGGATGGAGGGGAGGGGAATGGGCGTGGCTACTGGAGACAACTGAATCGCCCCTAAATGGATTATGCAGGCGGTGTGTAGTGAACGGAAGTTATGACGTAGCGGGCGACACATAGGGGATGTAGTAACTGCGGCAAAGTATCCCCGCAGCAGAAGGAAATGGGATGGTGATATGGGTGAGAGAGAGCAAGGATGACAGAGGGGGAGAGAGGGAGGTAGTGCGTAATAGTGGATTGCGCAGAAAGGGAGGTAGGAGCATGAATCACGATGTAACAGGAAGGAAGACAGGTGGAGAGGAAATTGATGGTAAAGGGAGAGCAGGAAGGAGGAAAGGGAGAATAGATAATGAATATAGGAGGGGAGTATGTGATGTAGCGACCATTAAGGATGGAAGAGGAAATGGTGGGCAAGATAGGGTGGAAATGGAGGAAAGAAATAGAGAAATGGATGAAAGAGAAGACGATGATAATCAAGGAGAGATAATCGTCTTTGCCACAGCGAGATCTAGACTGAAAAGTCTATTCTTACATCCGATTATTTTCTATATACCTATAGGATAAAATAAGAAAGCGATACCAAACTAAACGTACGTTATAGTAAATAGGTGAAAATAAAAAGTAGAGAGACGTGGGTGGGAAAATGAGGATATTTAGTAAACTGCACGGAAACAGAAAATTCATTGCAGGAAGAAAATATACACGCATGAAGGGTAGTGTGGAAAACTGGTGTTAGGTTACATCTTATTCAAAGATATGTTTCAGTCAAGTACATATAATCTGCAAATGTAGACAAACCGACGTACATACATAGACGCATGTTTATAAAGACGCCCAAAAGATGCATTATGAAGTCGGGTCTATAAGTAATATTCTACGGCACATCTTTTGTTTAAACTCGACGAATAAATTAAATTAAATCGGAAGATTTATTTATATGCTGTCTGGTTAACTTTCACGAAAAGACAACATTTTACTCGAAGATACAAAACTTCAAATCATTTATTTAAGTCCAAACGAATAAAACGTTCATGATTATACGCACATATAGCAGGGGTGGGTCCAGAAATTTCTCAAACTGCCTTGCCCTTCTTGGACCCGCCATTGGCAACGATCTCTCATTGTAAATGCATACGCCTCCTGCTATCAAAGTCCCTCATACTTTTTCTCAAGGGTATAATCTGCGACGCAAAATCGAGATGTTTTTTTTTTTTTAGCGCATCAAGAGAGGTTGGGTTGGGTTATGGGAGCGTCTAATGTCTGGAGACGATCCTCCCTCCAACTTGGATCTACCACCGACAAATGCATATTCATAATTAAGTAAATATTAACGAGTAGAAGCCAAACCAGAAAAAAACGCGGCGAGAAAGGACGAGTGAGGATGATACAGACAAGAGAGGATAAAGACGCATCTAAATCAACATAGGTATTGCCAGAAAGGTGGGTGTGGCAGGGGGTGTTGTATAATAAAAAGTTCCCAACATTTCTCGCTCGTGAGGAAGGCCTACAGAATTTGAAAACGATATAGGTGAAAGGAGAAAGATGGAGGAAAAGCGAGGCGGAAAGGAGGAAAGAGAAACGAGGGTAGTTGAGAGTAATATAATGACATTATGGAGACCAGAGGCCGGGGCGGGGTGTCTGTGAGAGAGAGAGAGAGTAGAACGAAAGCGGGATTGATTTTTCGTGGAGGGCGGGAGAGAAAGAGAGAGAGGGAGAAAGAGAGAGAGAAGGCACGCGGAATGACTCTGTGAGCCTTCTGTTTGCTCTCCTTTCTCTCTTTGTCATTCCTCTGACCCCCTCCCTCTCCTCTCCAATCCCTCGCCACTCTCCATATTCTGCTCCAGTGCTCCTAATCAACCAAGGGACTAAATCACATCACCTCCGCTTTACTTTCTCGCTTCTATTAAAGAATTAGGGAAGTGAGGGAGAATGGAATATATAGTTTAGTCCTAATCCTCATCAAAATAAAAAGACAACAAGCTATTAAATCTCGATCTCTTGAATTACGTGATACAATATCAAGAAGACTTCACAATTGGTAGAAAAAAACAAGATAATGTGCGGCTTTCCATCAGAAAAAAATGCTCAATCTGTTTCGAATTAAAAAAAAAACATGATTGTTTCTCGCCGACAAAATAAATTCTGTTTTATAAGTAAGCGGATATCAATTCCATCATGACAGCGCATGATGAGATTAGTTTCGGAATGCGTCACTCTCCAAGAACGATTCGCATGTAAATGACGATATATTACGTTGGCAATAATTCATATTTCATCTCATTCCTCCGTCGATCACCACGGAGACGCAAAGGAAATGCGATGAATCTCATCAACAAAAAGCTTTATTCTGTTCTTCAACGCCGTATGACAGATCCCATCACGTCATGTTATTGCCTTATCTTTCACCTTTGGAGGCAGCGTGCGTATATAATAAAAACCTACCCCCCAATTTGATCACGCTACATGTATTAGCTTTAGATCCTGCCATCAGATGGTTCAATTTTGTGCTGTCACGTGCCTCTCTTTTAGAAACATGATAGAAACCTAAAGTGACAAGATATATAACAAAAATGGTCGGCTGCGGAAACACGACAAAAATTATTTGAATCAGAAGAACCCCCCGTTATTTAATCTTTCGCGAGATTGATTTCCATTTCCTGTATATATTAAAGTTTTTTCTTTTAAATATGAATTGCTTCATTAACAACAAATATAACTTTTAAAACGCAGCATAATTTGTAAAAAAAAAACCTTCAAAAAATTAAAGATACATATATCCAACAAAATTAAAGATCTTTACGGATGTTGTCTACAGGGTCCTTTCAAAGCAAACACACACACACACACACACACACACACACACACACACACACACAAGGTATAAAAAGCTTATTCGACCAAGAGAAATGAAAGAAGGTGGACGTTCTTTTCCTTCCTCTTCAAGATTTTTTTCCTGGATAGGTTCTCTCCCGCAAAAAAAAATGATCTCCTGCTCCGTTCTCGGTCTAGGTGTCCATTTATTCGCACCGCGTGCTCTAATCCGTTTCGACAGGGTCAGGAAGAGGGAGAGAGGGAGTGGGGGAGGAAAGAGGGAAGAGAAAAGAGGGAAGATGGAGGGGAAGATAGGAAGGGAGGGGTGATAAGAGGGGCAGTGAGAGATAGAAAAATGCCTTTATTTGGGCGAAGCTTGCAAGCCACTTCTTACCACTAAACCCAACTGCCATTTACAGCACAATAAAAGGTTATACGTAGTAATAAAATAAAATAAAATTACGATAAAGAAAAAAAGAAATAAAATATGGTGCTATTAAAAAAATAAGGCAAGATAGAACAAAAGTAAACAAAGTGATGATACACTCCTAATCGCAATTTAACATAGTTTAGTAGATGTGATTAGAGGGGAGAAGGGAGGGAGATAGGAGAGACAGACGAACAACTTTATTCAGGGCGAAATTTGGACTATATAGTCCATTCTTACGTTTAAGGAGGGGAGGAGAGGGGAGGAGAGGGGAGGAGAGGGGAGGAGAGGGGGGGGAGAGAGAGATCGATGATCAAAAGAGGCAACGGTGCGATCAAAAACCTTGAGCGTCGAGTGATGGAGAAAACGGCCCAATCCACAGTCGCATCCGAAGCAAACGAGCGACGCGAAAACGATAGAGTTAATCGAAACGGAAGTTTGCCGGATAAAAATGGTCTCGGAGAGCGTGAAATTAAAAAAAAAGAGAGAGAGAGAAACACGCGATCTCAACGATTCGTAAATCGACCGATTTTTCGAAAATAAAAAAATGTCCGTTTTAAAGTCGCTCGAGGGAAACCTTTAAAGCGATTTAAAATTTTTTTCTCGGTGAACTACGAACGAAAGAGGGAAAATCATTGCGAATTTTCGAAATATTAATAAACGGTGGTATAGTACGAAAACTGTCGATATGATACGTAACTACGAATCTGCTAGGGGGATGAAAATGATTCTCAGCGAAGGGAAGAAAAAGTGCTACTTTCCTGAAATCTTTCCAGTAATACACATCTTTGGGACACTGTACACACACACACACACACACACCCAGCCGTGACGGAATGTATCCGCATAAATTGATGGGTTCCGTGCGAATCAAGTCGAATCGAGTGCGGACGTAAAGAGTAAAAAAAGTTAAATAATATTTATAAAGACCTAAAACGTAATGCTGTATTAAATATATAGTATGATGTTCGAAACTCGATTCGAAATGGTATGAGCAAAAAATTTGTCAGGAAAAAAGAAAGGCTTATATCTATAAAGCATGCTTTATTAAATTGCTCTGTTGTTTGCAGTAGGAAATAATTTTCTGCGGATTCTTATTAAAATGTATAATTCCGTGGATAGTATCGACGATTTCATTTCACTATAGTCAATTTTATTTCAACAAAGAAAATCATTAGTTTTTAAACAAATAAGGTTACAAGCCGTTAGCCTATATTTCGCGAATACTTAAATCGATAAAAAGATTCGATACGAAATGAAATCGATGGATACATTCACGCAGAAGAAAATCTCTGCTAAAATACTTTTTAATTTTTTATCTATACTTTGACAATATAACACGCATTTTGATTTTTAACAACCTAAGGTGACATTATTTATCCGCCGCGAAGAAGTCAGAGACAACAGCATAATAATTAAAATACAAATTACAAAAAATAAAATTCTCAAATTTATAAAGAATACACAGTTGCAAATAAACCAAAGTAGTTAAGAAGTCGGTTTTACGCATTACGTTTGCCATCAGGGTGTGTGTGCATTAAGCAGCACAAGACACGCTTGTTAAGCAAAGGTCGCAGTTCACGTATCATGTTGTCCATTTGGTTACCAAAAACTCGCGTCAAAACTTTCCTGCTGTTTTGATAAATCTGCTCAGGAGCTTTCATTTTTGCATCTATATTAATAAGATCTATCCAATAGCGATTTCGTTTACTTTTTTCAACGAGATGCCAGTCGAGCGAACTCTCACAATAACATGACATGGCGGAATTTATTCGAGAACATACCCTCGAGAGGGCGGATCCATCGAAATACCACAACCGTTCCGACAAGAATGAATGTATTCGATGGATTATTTTGCGAATATCCACGAAAAACAAGCGATTTCCCGGAGAAAATTATGCTGATATATCCCGATAAGAAACATCTCGAACGCGGAGTTTGTATCCTAAATTTTTATTTTCGGAAAGGACGCGCGATGAGTAATATGAATTTGAAAAGCCCGAGTCGAGTGATTTATTATTCACTTTCCGACATCATCGAGTCCGCCCAAAAATACGGAAAAATGTCAGGGAGCAAAAGAAATATGTAGGCCATATATCATAGTTTTCTCCCTCTATTATTACGAAAATCCCCCTCCGCCACTTTTCCTTACGACGCGACGCAAGTTCGCCAACAAAATGGACTTAAAAAGACACCGAAATTTTTGCTTATGTTTATCGATAGGTGTGTACGCCCGTCGCTAGAGGTTATAAAAATCATTAAAGATTTTCATCTCTTTTTTCAGTTTTACTAATTATTAGGTGCTAACCTCGTCAATTATTTATAACATAGTTTTTAAAGACTTCTTATAATTAGGCTGAGAAGGAATGATATGCCCTTGCCTGAACCGGACCCAGCAATTCGTGTTTTTAGCGCGTAAAAACGCCAAAAAGGGCCAAATAAGGTGCAAAAGCGACCACGAATTATATATATATATATATATATAACATTTCGAAAGTTATACAACGCTTAAGAGGATAAAACGCGGAAGTTTGGCTAGCGATAACCTATCATCATATGTTTTCTACCTTTCGGGATTGGTTACAAATAATCTTGACATTGTTTTTGGAAGTACTAATTTTTTCAAGTCTCGATTAATAAGTTCACATTTTCTGTAATTATCTTTCAATAAGTTTTGTACTCACCAAACCCATACCCCTACTCATTTTAATGTTTCTTTTCTCTTCCTACTAATCTGCCTCTTTCCTAGCATCCTCCATTCTGTTAAATACATGCTTCTCTTCGCATCTTAAAAATTTTACCCATTCAATTCTTGTTTTCATCCTGTTAGGTCAAATAAGCTCTTTCCCCCTAATGTGCTTAAAATTTCATTTTTCTCTTGCCAGTCCAACTAATTCTCTTCAGCCTATGCCATTCCCACATCTCAACCTGAACAAATCTTTATTCTGTCCCGCATTTCATGATAACCGATTAAGAAACGAAAATTATAACCGCTTATTACAGTTATCAATTATTCCTCAGAAAAACGGCCTAGATGGAAGAATATTTCAGAAAAGATGTGTAACACACGGAATCTTTCGCGGGATTTTTCATCTAGACGATATAAACCGAAAAAAATAATAATTATAGGTCGCGGGACGAAGTAAAAATTAATTGCTCAGCAATTTAAAAGGGAACCACTTTTAAAAATAAATAAAAATATCCAATCGGACCCTCGCTCCGGACCAACGGCACGAAAATGGAATATTATTAAAAACGTCACTTTTTTCCTCCACGTTTTTTCCTCTCTCTCCGACAAATTCGGCCCGCTAACACACTTTCATCGTACTGGCATAAAAAAAAAAACCATTCCAACACGCTTCGCACAGCGATTTTTCACGGATGAAAAAAGGAGAATCGCCGGGTGAAGAGTGTTAAAAATAGAAGTTGGTATGGCGCACGGAAAAACTCGTTAATGATCTAAGCAGAGGCGTCCAGAAAGGTTGGTGCCTATTAACCGATAGAACGCACAGCAACAGCGGTACGTATGGGATCATCAGGTGCTACGCGGGCGTAATTATAAATGAATATATATACTTATAAATAACATGTGAGACGGGGTTGGATTGCGCGAGAGGTTATAATTCTTTACTTCACGTAAGTCTTTCAAAGGCAGAAAGGTATCGGCAGAACTGGGAAAAGGTATTTTTGGAGGCCTAGGTAAAGCTTAAAAATTACTCCCTCCTAATAAAAAGTATACGGTACACCTCTCGAAGTAGTAGATTATTTACAATGTTGGAGTAAAATAAAATATATCAAATATCTTTTATTACTTTGGTTTAATGCAATCATTATTACAAACCTCTTCCATTCTCCACAGATTTATCGTTTATTCACCCATTTTAAGCCGTCAGATGGCAAGATATATAACATATATCAAATACGGATCGATTTAATTGCCTATCAATAGAAAAACCATTTGCGATTAAATTATTTTTAATAGCTGGACAGACCTAAACATACGAGAAACATTTTTTCTGTGCCATGACCAGAAAAATGAACTGTGAGTGGCCACGATCAGATGTCTGGTATATTGATATAATAATAATATTTTCCGACAATATCGTTGCTCCGAGAATCGAGAAGCTAAACTCCGAAAAACGAGCTTACATTCATCAATGGCAACTTTCTGATACGTACATTGAACACGGTGTTAATTAACACATATTCATAAAGTACATTCACGTCGCAGCGCACCTTTTATCTGAATAACCACGAATGCAATGACGAAATTGTATGGGATAAAAACCACATCGAAAAAACCGATAATAATCGCGTTCGTATATTTCGCGCACTAACTCCATATATAGATAGGCTACATAAACGTAGCGTCTAGCTCGCTAGCAGAAAATGGACGAGAGAGAAAATATATATTCCTAAGAAATGCTACGGGACATTAATTTGGGGGCTGGTAAACTGACGCGAAGACGGAATTGGACGTCGACGGGAACGTCTCTCGAAATCCAATAAGTTAAGAGTGAACGCTCACACACGCACGCACAAAGGATTGTCCCAAAGCGAGGACGAGATCGGACGTAAAGGAGTAGCGATATACGATCTCTCGCTTATTTGGACGTATCGTTCCCACGAGACGGGGGATGGTGGCCAACGGCGGAATTTATCGGAGGGCGTAAAACGCATTAGAAGCGATATATATAAACCCATCCACCGAATCTCTCGTAGCTGTCTGTAATTGTCGAAGCGAAGTGATTGGTGAGGGAAAAAGATAATGTTGGACGTGGAAGATACGATCGGAATTGGTATACAAGCGGTATAACGATAATAAAAAACGATTGCAATCACATTTTTCGCTTGTTACATGAGAGCTTAAAAACGCCTCGGCGAATGACAGCTTGGTATAGACGGAAGAAATTTCAGATTATAGTTGCATATAAAAAAACGATTGATTTGCAATAAAGTTCATTTTTACGTGATGTACATATGTAGATGACGCTGGTAACCATATATCGGCTGTATTTTAACCATTGAGTAAAAGCCTTCCGTTTTATTTCACGAAATGCTGAAATGAATGCAATAAATGAATAGTCAGTTACCACTGAAGGCGGCTAACTTGTACCGGAAAGGAGCACCTGGGTTCCTCCAACGCTATGAGGGTGTTGGAGTAACCTACTTTACCTTATATATACGTGATATACGATGCAACGGACCATTTACTTGATTTTTTTTACCAAAAGGCTGAATTACGCTGTTAGCTTTCTTATATTCAAAAGGAGGAAGCTATACCGGGAAAAACGTGTTCAATAATTAGCGTGGGTTTTTCTGCATCCTGTACACCAAAACATAAACCAAGGACGGAAAAGAAATTTAAGGCCGGCGTTGTCCTTGGTTCACAGAGACCAAATTACTGCGCCTCATGTGCCGGTAAATGCAAATCGGTCGTTTATCGAGCACTGCAATCACCGCGGTCATATTCTTAATTAAATCTCCCTTTAGTATACAATGCGTGGAAGTCATGAATATGTAAGCGGCCGTTATAATTATGGGAGCACTCTGAATTTTTTTCACGATGAATAAGAAGGAAACCGACATGAGAAATTATTTTCTTCGAGAACAGAATTATTCACAACAAACTGTTTCCGAGTTTAAACTGATTTTATTTTTACACTTAGAATAACTGACATATTGGATCGCGATTGAGATAATTTTTTTGACGCATTGAGATTGATTATGTTATTTCCCAAGGTCTAACAAGTCGAGGATCGTTTTTCGTGATTTGAATTACGTCGTAGTAAATGCACAGTAAGGTCGACTTATTAAACAAAACAGGTATTACTCTCTCGTTTATACGCTTTTACCGAATCCACGCACCTCCTTCTCCTCCGCTGCATCAAATAACGAACACCAATCAATTAAAATCATGTGTTATTATCACATAATCTCAAAGGCAATTGAGAGTTTTCGTTCGTGTCGTTCATCCAAATTCTACGATGAATAGAATTGGAAAAATACCTCCAAATCACCGTAAAGGCGGTACTTACGTGTCAAGGCACAGAAGACTCGCAGGACCACTTAGGACGCGCGTTTCGACAGCAACGCTGTCATCTTCAGCAATGTCAAAGTGTGTAAGGTTAGGCGGAGTATTTACACTATTGTTGACCGTTAGAGAAGTACTTCTTTAACGGTCAACAATAGTTGCTGTCGAAACGCGCGTCCTAAGTGGTCCTGCGAGTCTTCTGTGCCTTGACGCGTAAGTACCGCCTTTACGGTGATTTGGAGGTATTTTTCCAATTCTATTCATTGTCTTCACCGTGTCTCGTGAGTTCTTCATTTTATTTATTAATTCTACGATATTTTAAACTCTGGAAAATACTCGGGCAACATTTTATTCTTGGGAAATTATTAGTTTCTTCTGATAAGATGTTTCCGGACAGTTAATATTTTACAAAGAGTTGCGCTGATCTTATGACTAATAAACCCAGTCTTATGATTTCAATCTGCCTCATACCCTATACTAGAAACTTCAATTTTTTATAGATATATTGTTTTTTTATTTTACGACGGATAGGGATCGAAATATTTTATTTTTCAATTGTTCAATTGTTAGGAATTTCACGTGATAAACTTTTAAGAATAGCTCATAAATTACCAGTAAAGCAGCTAATGGTTGTAAAATTTAAAAATAACACGTTGAAATTATATCTAGATAAAAAATTTAGCTGTATAGAGCTACATATTTTTAAGTCTATACGAATTTATAAGCTCCAACAGTTTGCAGGGAGAATTAATTCTCCTTCTTAAATGATAAAAAAAAACGCTTTTTCTAACACGCTATAATATCTCAGAAACGATTTCCGTAACCACGATAGGAAGACGCGGAAAACAATCGGTAGGGAAAAAAATCGGTACAACATACATTGTACAAACTTTCTCATATATGGGTACTAATGCGTCGTTTAGTTATCTTTAGAAAATGAAAATCGTATGAACCCGTTTTTAGAAAATCCAATTTTTGTTCAAGTTGCCCATGAATAAACTAGCCTTATATTCATTTTTTGAGAAATATGAACTATACAGTATTATTGAAGACGTAAACTCAAGTAACTGTACGAAATTTGATCAAAATCGTTACAGCCGTTTTCGAGAATATCGGATTGCTGTTGTTAAAACCGCGTAGAATAAACTACTCTTAATTATTGAGCAATGTCAACCATTTCTATGTATACTCTGCTCAGTATGATAAAATGCATAATGTACGAGATTTCATTCATTTTCGCTCTACCGTCTAGGCTCCAGCGCCAGTAACAGACAGACAGACAGACAGACGGACGGACGGACGGACGGACAGACAGACAGACAGACAGACGGCATTGCGAAAACCACTTTTTCGGATTCAGCGACACCTAAAACGTGTACTATTTCCGTAAAAATCTCGAGGTCGAATTTTTTCGCGAAAACAATACTTTCTCGATACTTCGTATGAGAAAGTAAAAAAGAACAAGGTCGACAGACGCCTTTCTCCGGACGTCCCTTTCTAAATCTCTCGTGACTTGCAAAACGAGCGTAATATAGTCAAGCGAGTAACGCGCCGCGGCACGTGTCGTGTCTTCCGCCATTCCGCTCCCCTTACACCTCTGCCCCACTCCATCCTCCTCCCCTCCCTCCCTTCCTTCACCTCCTCACCTCTCCCACCTCATACGGACGAAATGGCTGCACAAACTTTCGTTCGGAAAATATCCACACGATTGACCGTGGGGCGCAACAAAGGCGAGTAGAAGCGGACTAAAAGCGTTTTTTTCGCCCTTTCTCAAACGATTGAAAAATTATTCCCGATCCGATCGGAGAGATTACATCGAGAGAGAGAGAGAGAATCCATTCCGGGAATCGAATCCACATTCGTCGCGCCCCAATAGAGTTCGTCCGCTTCCGAACGAAAAAACGCGTGTTTGGTCAACACGCGCGGTGCTTCGAGGAGGAAAAAAACGACAGACGGAGCGGAAAAAACGACGCGCACCAGGGATACGCCGCATTCCGGGATACGATTTTTACGTTGCAGAAATAGATTGCGAACGGCTTTTGACCGTAACCGAGAACTATTATCTCGTTTGTGAGCCGGATGGTTTGCGAAGTTATTTCCGTCGCTTAGGAGTTCGGTGAAATCGTCATGGAAAGGGACGATTGATTAAAAGTAACATATCGAACCGGATAACAAGACCTTTTTCAAGTTAGGATATCATATTACGTGCAATATATATTTTTATTGTTGTGTTTATAGTTTAAGGTCTTACTCCGTGTGTATCGATTGAAACTGCAATTTCAATTTCTAGTTCAAGTTAAAAGATTGAACAATACAGTAAGCTCCCGATTTCAGGATTCGTGGGGACCATGATTATTCCCTTATTTGGGTGCCTATTCACGCTTACCGTAGTACACGAAAATGAAAACATAGAGCATATATTACGAAAGTAAAGAAAAGACTAACAGAAGAGCGAGTTAACGGACAAATAACTGAAGTACTGATGTAATATTTATGAAAACCTTTATTGTTTGGGCATGCACGCAATGCTGCGTAAAACTTTCAAGCAATAATTTTTAAAAAATTCCTGTTATTCGAAAATCTGGTCGATCGTGAGTTTAATGTAATGTAATACGTATCCGATTAGCTTATTAGCTTACGTTACCATATACCTGATTGTGTACTAGCTATTGATTAAATGATTCATAATTTCGAGCAATACGATTTTCAGCAATGGCACGAGACCACACGTATGTATCTCTAACTGTGATGGCGTATTCAGATCGACGGCGCGAATAATGGAGAATAACTTCTAAGTTGAATCAATAACGAACCTGACGACATTTATTCAGTGCAATGGTTACTAAACTGAGTATGATACAGATGGACTAAATTTCTCCAACAGCCATAAAAAAAAAGGTTCGGGGACCAGATGTGCTCGGCTGCTAAGCAGCCGTCATCAGCGGCAATACCAATGCGAGAGAATCCAATTTAATAATTTTTTGTGATTTACTTTCGGTGAATTGCCACCGGCGACAGCTGCCTTGTAGCCGAATTTCATGGCTGGTTTCCCTAGTTTTATTATTTCTATTGGAAAGATATAGCTCAATAATTTGATTCCAGCCATAAGGCGAGCTCGATAAATATCTTCTGGGGCCTAATAGTAAGAACATTTTTATTTTTCCCCAGGTGCTGACATGATGGGTTCCGTGCGAATCAAGTCGAACCGAGTGCGGACGTAAAGGGCAAAAAAAAGTTAAAAAGCTGCCGTTTTATAGACTAACGTAGTGAGTCAGTCAGGAGCGGATTTAGGGGGTGCAAGGCGCGCAACTCACTCTAAAAAAAATATACGGAAGAAAAGTCAATCAAATTTTTAAATAATTTATTTGTATATATATATATATATATATATTTAGGGCAACTAGGTGTCTCTCTTGTGCTGACGAAGGGATCTTCCCGAAAGCTCTAACCTCTACAAATGTGTCTCTCCAACACCCCAGCGGCTCTACTTCCGGTAAGTGTTCACTGGGTTTCCTTCAACACCTAGTTGCCCTAAATATCCTTACTTACCTTTCCTCTTCCGTAGTATATATATATATTACAACATTCTGAGGATTCTGAGGCAGATGTCTATCGCAGCTCTGAGTCTTAGAATAAGAAATAATAATTTTTTTATGACACCAGTCAGTTGAGACTGGTTTTCGTCCATTATCGTTTATTTACGTTGATCACCGTAAACATTTAAGGTATGTGAGACCGCTTTTTTGTGTTGGGACTTTTTATATTTAATGTTTACATTTCATTCCCCTCTCGCACTAATCTCCTGACTACGTTAACACTAACTTACAAGAGGATCTAGGCGCTAGGCCCTAGGCGGTCCCCTATATCGGCCTTCCGACTTGTAGGCAACACCGCCTCTTTACGATGAGATAAAACTTTTTAATATCTCCGTGTAATTTACGTCCCCACCGAGAAAACATCGAGATTTATCCGGGAATTTAAGAGATTTTTCCGGAAATTTCCCGCCTGACCGATCTTTCCCCTTGCGAAATTACAGTTTCCCCGAGATATTTCGCTTTGATCCCCTGACGTATTGATAGTCGGCCGGAATGTCACTTTCAATATCCACTCTCCGATGCCGGAGATGAAGGACGACACCGGCGAGATGATTATTGATGGGGAGCGAAGAGGTTTTATGCTCCGTCGCTGACCGAGTTTTGATCGGATACCTTTGAGCTACGATGCGACGCGTGACGTTGAAACGATTCATCGACCGATTAAAAAAAAAAAAAAAAAAACACCCGGAGATCTGCTTCTTTATTTTTTTACCCAAAGACTCGCGTGTCGCGGAACAGTTTTAGGCCAAATATTTTTATACATTTATCACGGGATATTATACATGCAAACATTTTAATATAATGAGTACATAATTTGATTAATGTGAGTAAAACTGGATCCTGAGGGTTGGCTATATTTTAAAAACCTTCATCCGTGATGCGCATTAATCATTCGCGAAAAATCGTGCCGTAAAACCACGGTAACTGCGAAAACGAGAGGTAGAGTTCATTGCTATACGGCTAGAATCCAATCGATGATGAATTTAACACGAAAATAACTGTCGGATAAATAGACACAAATTTTGACTAAGTAGCAGCCATCTTCAGTGGTAATCTGCCACCACTGTCAAACAATCAACCATCGGTGGGTTGCCACCGACGACGGACACTTTGTAACCAAAATGCTCACCTTTTACTGTCGTGTATTTTTTTTGCTATTGAAATTTACTCTCAAGTTACGGAATCAATGTTAACGACGCGAGCGACTGAAGAATTTACAAAATTTCAAGATTTTAATAAAGGGGTTACCCAACATTTGAGAAAATTATTATAAAATCCTCAACGTCTTAGATAGAATTCCAACGTCGAAAGCAATTTCTAAAGCCCGAGTATGCCCTCGGGGTGTGCAAAAGGATAAAGAGTGCTACTCACTTCAAAGGATAAATTGCCTCGAGATATTTCACTCGGTCAACCCGAACAATCCTTTCGCCTCCCTGGGACGAGATGCGACTCACCTAATGGAAAGAAGAGAAATAAAGGAACATTATAGAAGGAGATCACAGAATTTAAAAAAAAAATACATATCGATCCTTTTCCCTTGACAGGAACTTAATAGGTTTTTTGCTTCATAAAAGTGGATATTGAAAAGCGCCATCCCCTTGAAGAGCGCAGAGAGAGAGAGGGATTTGGTATGAGAGATCCATGGCCGATAGGGAAAAAAACGTGGTTGAAATTAAGGGGAAAGGAAGGGGGAACGAGACTGCAGTTTTTTTAATCGAAAGCCAAAGAAATAAAAAAAAATAAAATTCGGTCATTCCATTACTTCTCAAGCCGCTGGCGAGAATTTCCAAATTAAAAGAGTGGAAATATATATGCACGCATTCATGGTTCCAGTATGCATTAATAAACTGGGCCAAGTTGATTTTTTTAACGGGTTTGCTAACGAGGATAAAAAAAAAAGACAATCGAGTTTCGTATTTATCTATCTCTAGTAATAATGAAATTTTTGAAATAGCGGGTGATATGGGTTTAGAATTGAGAGAGATGGTAACATGTGCGATAAAAATAGTTTTAGCGGCCGAAATTCGCAATTTAATCCTAATGAATTATTGCTTCAACTCGGATATGGTATTCATAAATAGCATTTACGTGAAAAACGAGGGGAATTCTCACAAAAGCCGGAGATTGCATTATAGTTTTCGAGTTAAACCGAGTCTATCACTTACTAAGGCTTTTTAATCGACAAATAGAGATTTGAGAAATGTTCATAATAATAAGTCGCCATAAAAAACTGATGACGAATATTTTTGAGAAAAATCGATGATCGATTGTGATACGACATCGACAAGACTGATTGTATAAGTCGATATTTGCAGTGAATGTGTTATATAATAAAATAAATGAAAAAATATTTAATAATGCAGTCAAGATAAATACATTGAAATAAACGGCAAAAATCAAGATTCAAATAGTATCAAACTGGTATTTAGTGAGAGCAGAACTTCATTTGAGGATATTTGATTTAATTATACCGATTTGTAGGGTTTGTTAAATATTCTGACTTCTTTCTTGACTTTACCCCATCCCCAAAATAGCTTCGTTTCGAAGAGTATTTCCTTTATTATTCAAATAAAACTTCCCCTACTTCCGAACATAATTTTTAAAACAATTCATACCTTACGTATGCATATAAGAAAAGACGAGAGAACAATAACAAAATTTTCGACTGGTGGACTATGTACTCAATACGAAATAACGTAGAAAGCGGAGAAGGAGAGTTTACGAAACAAACGAATAAAAAAATCGTGTCCTACAGAGAAAGGACGAGCTACGACAGAGCAGGTGAGGGCCAACGGAGGTGGTGCCACGAGACATTCTTATTGGATATCGAAAAAGAGAAAGAAAAGGGCAAGAAGAAGGCAAGACAAATACAACACGGGCAGGTCCGGAAGGGACGGGAGGAAGAGACGAAGAAAAATAAAAAAAAGGAGGAAGCAGAGACAAAATAGGAGGAGTGGAAGGAAGGAAGATGTAAGATTGGATTACAAGGGCGAGGAAAATGAAAATAGATAAGAGAGAGAGAGAGAGAGAGAGAGGGAGAATCGAAGCATGAAAAGGGATTGGAAATGTTGGATGGAATGCGCGGTATTGTTGGAAGGACTGGAAAGGGACTGGGTGGGTCGGGAGAGTAAGGGTTAGAAAGGTATGAGAAATAATACGGTGCCTCGAAAAGAAAGAAAAGAAAGGGGATCCATGTTGGTGAAATATTGCGGTAACCACTCCGGGAGTAAGAGAGGACCAAGGTTTCAGACGCGAAACGAATTGACGATTCTAGACGCAAGTAAAAAAAAAAAAAACACGCTGCGCGTCCAATATCGCAGCTTGAATCGCGCTCGTGCAGTTGTTTATTTTTTTTATCGTACGAAGCGTATCAATGTCGGTAGCGATTTCCGCAATAATGAAGCGGTAGAGAAAGATCTGGAAAACGGATTCGCCGAGTTGTTCGCGAAATCCGAACGAGCGTCTCGTACTTGTCCCGATCGGAATATATACATTTAGAAACGCTGATTTGTTTTTTTTTTAAATAAATTAAGCGAAAATTTAGAGTTATCTCGAAATTTTTATTACTGGTTTGGAAAAGTTTTTGAATCCGATATTTTCTCCGATAAATATAATTTCGGAGCATCCGCATTTTCCTGAAACACGACGCGGATTGGATTTTTTTGTAAGTTAAAAGATTTTTAAAAAAATATTCAGCACATTTCATCTCCTCGGGAATTTCCGAGTAAATATTGTATAACGTTACGAAACAAAAAAATGCTGGAATATAAGCGAACCAAGGTAAAAAAAAACCAAACCTGAAAAGTATTCGTTAAGTGAGATTCAATCACTTATATAATATCGTTAAAAATTTTGTTTTCTCACTATTTCCTGGCATTCATAACATATTCTGACGCAGTGGATGTCTATCGATTTCCAATTCCAATATAACTTCAACGATGTATGAAAATATTTCTGGATTTGTATAGTTTTTCACTCTTAAACTCTTCCCTAGAATCAGAAATCCTGTGTGGCGCTGCTAACGTGCAGCCCTTGGAATCAAAAACCAGTAATGTAAACAGAACGTAAACATACGAATTCAAAAATAAAACAGCTACGTCACAAAAGGGGTTCTCCATTAATTTGCATACATTTTGAGAAATAAATGTACTAATGCATCGACCAAAAAGTACGGAACGTATTTTCCGGCAGAAAAAAAACGAAAATAAAAATGGGCGACTAAGAATGCCTTGCGGCACTCTTTCCTCTTCTTATCTTTGAAGGAGAATCCACAAAATTCTTCGACGTAGAAAAAAAAATGGGAAGGCAGCAACAGCGTAAAGCGTTGGCTCATATGTAACGGAAAATAAAAGAATCCGCCGGTGAAAGGTATGGAGAGGGATAGCATACCGCCATATTAAGAGCATGTGACCCAGGGCGGTTCAAACGATGTACTTTATTTCCTAGCTTCTTTTCCTCCGGTAAAAGAGGGAGCGGGAGGGACGAGAGAAAGTAGTGTTAGAAAGTGGGAGGAGGAAATTGATTTGCGCTTAAGGGCAGAAGAGAAAATCTAATAAAAAGACAATAGAACGTGAAAGCGAGGAGAGCGGATCAGTTGAAGAGGATAAAGCCAGGTAGATATATGCCTGGGAAAAAACCAAAGAGGATGTCCCGAGAATGGAAGAAACAAAAAAGTAATGAAAAAAATATCGAGGAGTGAAAACAGACATAATACAAGGATAGGTAACCAGTAGAAAATTGATTCAGACAATGAGAGTAAGACAATGTAGTTAGGACGGAGAGAGTCCAGCTTGAGCTCTTAAAATCAAGAAAAAGTATATTGGGAGAGCGATCAAGAAGAGCTCAAGCCAATCACTGAACATCCAAGGTTGCCCTATTGCGGGAAATTCCTTTTCCTGTCCTTCCCTTCGGTCCCTTCTTGTGTATGACGTGGCAACGTTGCCTTCCTACCCTGATTTATGTCAGAGCTCAAATTTGATGAAATAGAGGCTTGAAAATATAGGAGGAAGAAAAGAAACACACCCAGTTTTAGAGTTCAGTAGATGATAGTAACGACAAGAAGGAACAAATGACATAATTAATAATGGAATGGACGATAGATTGCTACAAAGAGAAGCGAAAGAAGAGAAAAACGGCGTCAAAAGGGAGACAGCGGGGAAAAAAAATTGGACGAAACGAGATTAAGTGGGCGACTGCGAAGCATAAACCTAACGACGAAATATTGAATGAGATAAGCGAATTGAGATTTAAGCGAGCGATTGCCAAATGATAGATTGCCACGGCTTAAAAATCCATCATCATCATACAGCCATTTGACGAGACGGTAAGTGGAGCCGATGAAAAACGCATCAAAAGATAAACGAAGACCATGGCGACGATGCCATTTGTCGAATTACGAAACGACGAGCGCCAACTCCAAAACGAACCGCCGCGAAAATGCACGTGAATTATGTTCCGCTGTAATCGGAGAATGAAGGTGGCGAGAAAGAGGACGCGTTAATTGCATATTTATGCACCCACGATTTCAATCAGCGAGATACGTCTAACTCACAGAGTCACGGTTAAGGTTTGCAGTTGAAATAAAACTAAAAAATCTGATGTGGCCAACACATGACTTTCTCCATATTTGGGGTATAGATATTTAAATTATTATGAATAATATTACGAGGCAAAATTATTATTTCGTATCATAAAAGAAGACACGTCCTTGTTGCCGTAAATTACGTAAATTTTGAATGTTTACAGAATTCACCGCTACATGGTGTTGGCGCTGTATACTGGTATTAAGATAAAGCGAAATATATCCGAAATTATAAAGAAAATTAGTTTCAAACAAAACTTGGAAGAAATATTATTCTCTACAACTTTGGTCCTTACGAAGATTACCAATAACGATGTTTTTAAGGAGATATTTAACGGAAACCGAAAAACCGGTTATTTATAAATAACTCCTAAACAATAACTCCTATAGAAAATTGTTTCAAATGAAAACTGTAGGAAATGAATTCTCTATAACCTTTGTATAGAATTGTATATACAATAATGATGTTTTAACGAAGAAATATCGCAAAAACCGAATCGGGTTTCGAATAAACCTCGACTTCCGTTTAACCGTTATTGTCCAAAAACTAATCAGTTCTTTGTTCTCATGTAAGAGTGTTAGATATGAAGTTTGGTAACGATATGGCATGTACTTTTTGAGTTAGAGCGCCCACAATAACATACACACACACACAGACATCATTCCGAAAATAGTCTAAACGTGTTCTAGGGACCTCAAAACATGTATTTCTGTTGAAATCTCGAAGTCGATTTTTTTCATGAATACAATACTTTCCCATTACTACGTATGGAGAAAGTAAAAATATGAATACTTAAGGCAAGATTAACTTCTTAATGTCAAGGGTCATGAAACTGGAGCGCATACGGGACAATCAGGATATTACATAAAGGAAGGATGTACCTTTAAATAATTCGGAATTGGTGGGACTCAAAGCTTTCAAATGTAATATTAACGTTAATACATATTAAATCCAAATCTACATGCACGCTTCTGGCTAATAAATATATGGGATAAATTGCCCGCGCAAACTAATAATTTTTGAAGAGATGGAAAATTCTGTACAGCTTCAGAGTTTGTAGCGAAATTCTAAAATGCCCACAAAATTAAAACGTATTAATTTGCGAGGAAGATTATCTTTTTAAAAAAAACCCCACACATGATAGGACGCAACGTAAACCAAAGCAGAAAATTAACAAATTTTTTTAGCGCGGCGTTCCTTTAATATTTTCCCGGAAACCTTATTATACCTTAAAAATCCATCCTTTTTTTCAATCATCTCTTCCAACCTTTGCAATCACGTTACCGAATTTAGCGCTTCGTTTATTTCGAAAAAAAAACCTCATCGTAAAAAGAAATGCAATTAATGCAGCGTTCGAATTTATACCGCCAAAGAGAAGTGCCACGAGGGTTACTTTAACGCGTCGAGCGATACGCATTTATTCTTTCTAAATTTCGTCCTTTTCGAAAGGACAACGGCAAAGCACGTCTCTCGCGTTTGATCCCCAAAATTCCGTACGCGTCGGTTCAATTCCACGAAAGTAATAAGCGAATTACGGCGCCCGGAAAACTATTCAGATCCGCGCGCCATTACTCAAAAGGAGGGGGAGAAGATCAATGGAATTCGGGCGAGTAATAATAACTTGAGAGGGTAATTTATATTCGCCACCACCGTCGACAGGACATGCCCATAAAGAGAAAATAGGGCGCTCACTCTTAAGGGTTATTAATAGGGGGCGAAAACGGCGCGAAAAATTTCAGCGGCTTGGCCCCAACGTATTTTTCTCCGACTTTCGAGGAGAAACGGACGTTGGGGAATCATTACCCCTCTTAAGATAGCAAATCCGAGGATTTAAAAAAGAAAATAAACGGTCCTATTATATTTCAAAGTTCAAAGCCCCACGTTTGGCGCGGACTTTCACATTGCTAACTGAAATCAAATAATTAATTCATTTAAATAAACAGAAAATGAGGCCGTTTATATGGCATCGCAAACCGCATTACCACTCGATGATAAAACGGGTATTATAGACCAATGTTGCATACTTTTGAGCGGTCAAGTCACCAAATTCGTTTGTCTGATGCGAGTCACGAGCTAAATTCAATGATTAGTTTTCTAAAGACATCACTTGTTTAGAAAATGTTTACGAATAAAATGTTATCACTAGTAGAATAAAATAGAGAGGAGAAAAAATGGATTGAGATTCCAAACACGAAGTTTTTAAGTGAAGGAATCAAAGGAGCTTTTCAAAATGTAGACTCAGCGTATGCACGCGAACATTAGCTTAATTTAAGCGGAAAATCGAGAGAGGGCGTTGGAGAGCCTCCGTGATCGATTTGGAATCAATTATCGTTGAGGTCGACTTTCTGGGTTTTTCTCATCTTCACGCGTCTTAATATAAAAGCCCTCCTTGAGAGCAAGAGAGCCGACGCCAGAAGCTGTAATCAGACGAAATTATTTTTGTTGGATGTAACTTTAATTGTCACTTTAATCAGGATATCGTGTTTAATAAGATATGATCATGGAAGAAATAACAAGAAGTGCAGCTTCGATCTTTTCCCGAATACCTATAGATGTCTCTGATGGTTGCGCCTGCAGCGATCCTATCGGTCAATGTGAGTCTAAAAATACCCATTACACACTCATTATTCAAACCATGGAAGAAATAATTAATTATTCTTCCATGATTCAAACTGTTCAAACCAGTTCGTTGGGAATCGCGCGGTAAAGTGGTGGGGTTTTTCAGCGTCCTGTTTTTCTAATTGTTGAAATGGAACGGAATGCTTATTGTGCAGCATATTGGTGCAACAATTTTAACGGTTGCAGGGTAGACAAGAAGATTTCGTTTTTCCGAAGGATATTTCGAGGTGAGCTTAAAGAAGAGATACCGCATAAAACGGAATACTTGTGTTAAGTTGAGAATTACGTGTTTTTGTTATTAGTCTTGATGCAGATTTCTGCTTTATAATTTAGGGCAAAATTTTGCCTGAGGGAGGATTTAATGTCTGCGGATATCAACTGTATGGAGAAGTATAGGGTCTGCAGTGATCATTTTACAATGATGATTTCCGCAGCAGATTCCCTCGGCCTCTCCTAAAAGCGAATGCCGTTCCTAGTGTATTTGAAGGTATGAAAACAAGTTTGAGTATTATACATGGTATACAGTGAAACTTCGATTTTATTATATATCGGTTTTTCGAATTTCGTTAACTTAATCCTATCGTATTCTAATTCTTGTAGATGAGCCGAGGGATTCTGAGGATGTTTTACATTCTCCCAAAGCTCACCCAACACCAAACCATCTTGATAAGTTTTAGAAAATTTTAGCATTTATTAATTTATACTGTCCACTTGCCTTTACCAACAAGTCGCTGGAACAAATATTATTGTTATTTATGAATGTATTTATATCCGGAAAAGAATGTTGTTTTTATAAATGTTGTATTGTTATTCTTTACGTGAGTAAATAAAAAATCTTGCACCCAGTTGGTTTGTTTTAATTTGAGTACTAAACTTATGTTAAATACGTCATCTTCTTAATTCAAATGTACCGCCAAAACCTGGTCTGCCGCTTGAGTTTAAATTAGGCGCGCTTCAGTTCGTATTGACCGCTAGATCGCTCTGCCGCCAACGTATTACCATTGTCCTTATGGGAGCTGCACTTCCTATTATTGTTCCATGATATGATTTTGAAATCCCAATTCATCGTCTTTTAGTAAAATGTAGCATTTATCTCAGCATCTCAAAAGGGTCACAAACAGGGTTGCCACCTCAATGTCCTCACCAACCCGGACATTTTCAATTCTGACCCGGAGATTTCTATGGTCTTGCCCGGAGATTTCCTAATTTGACCCGGAGATTTTTAAAAGTCAACTTTTTTTTACTGTTTTTGCCCTTTCAGAATGAAAATAGGATTATGGTTTCTTTGTTGTAATTGTCTATGATTCTGTCTTTGTTTGTCGGTCCCCACTATCAAATTTTGAACCAATGAACCAACTTCCATGACAACTGGTTAGAAACTCTTTCTGCAAGATCATGGGGATAGGTTTCATGATGAAAATTGAAGTTCTGGGTCCATTCCATGAATTATCCTTTCCTTTTGATTTAAATGGAAAATCTGAAACCCATCGGGCAGGGTTATTTCCCTACCCACACTAAAATACATAAGAAAAATGATATCAGCGCTGGATTTTCGCTATTCTCTGCGGAATGGAAATCGTCATAATCTTTAATGCCAATTTCGAAAATATTGATGTTGATCCGGAGATTTTTTCTCTTGCCCGGACGCAAGTCCGAAAACCCAGACACTTCGGGTCAAACCCGGAGAGGTGGTAACCCTGGTCACAAATGAAAGGAAATGTTACAGCTACGAAAAAAACCCGCGCTGACATATTTGATGACTAATGCATTTCATTTAAGAATATCCCCAAACATTGAAGTCAGGAAGAGCACTCCGACTAAAAACAAAATGGTCTTCCTGAAAAGGGATTACAAATTTAAACTAAAATTAATGGAAACAAATTTTCATAATACGGAATAATTTGTCGAGAAACATTTGTACAGAGCAACACAACTCTAAAAATTTCGCAGATGCGTCACCACACAAGGAAAGTAACACAACACATGAACAAATCCACCATAAAGATAATTCACAGCCAACATGAAGTGTTACTAAGTCTTGGGGGCACGCAGAAAAGCACGTCAAATTGTTTTCGAATTTTTTTTTAAAAACGAACGTTCTCGCAGAATTTTATTTTTCGCGACCCACTTTGTCCCGAAGAATTGGAAAAACGTCATCCCCCCTCGCGGAAAGAATTACGAGGAAATGTTAAATTTAAATTCTGGCGTAGAGGCGGCGGGGAAACTAGATTTCCAGTCTGGCCCGCGGAATCGGACATATGGCGAGGTGAATTATGGGATGGCTGGTCTTAATGCTGAAATAAAGTCTAGGGAATTAGGAGAGGCGTATTTCGACTCGAACGGTTAAGGGAAAACGGAAATCACTGCATTAGCATCGTCAGAAGAGCGCTTAAATCTTCTCATTAACCGAGGCAGAGCCGCCATAACGACTTCTTGATTTATCAAAGCGCTTTCCGGAATGTGGACCGCGCGCCGTCGTCGGGTATCATTTTAATTACATCATTTTCCAGAATGTTTGTTTGCACTGAAGAGCGCACGAAACAAATGATAGAAAAATCTTCATCTGAGCATTTCATTTCCAAAGAAAAATTTACAAAAATATCCAAATGAATTGTAAAATAAGTTGCGAAAATATTTGATTTTAGAGTGCAACTTCCACGATAGTACGAGAAAAAAAAGAACCTTACAAAAAACAAATAAACGGGAAGAGACGACGAAAAAAAACTATGATCATCTGCCTAGGAAAGAAAGCTATTTTCGTTCGTCATACGACAAATGTTTGCTCTTTATTACGGAAGGAACGAAAGTGATCGAAAGAATATAACTCTCAGAGTTTCAGATTACATAAATAACAAGCCACAGACATAAAAAAGAATCTGGATGGAACTAAAAAAAAAAATTCTCGAGTAAACGCATAAAACATCCATAACTTCAGAGCAACCGGCCACCGCGAAAGAAAACTTTTCCCCACATATCCTAACTCTACGGCACGACCGCTCTTGACTACCAATGGGAAACCCTTCCGAAAAACCTTAACGTGTCTTAAAACGAGGCAACGGATTTGGCCCCTTTAAAGCTGAAGTTTTTTCATACAAATTATCTGCCTCGAGACGTGCATTTATATATATATATACATATGTGTGTATATAAATCACATAAGCGGCGGAATGAAAGAGGGATGACTGGAGCAGATTACGCCATAGCCTCCTTGTTTGGGGTCCGATGAACACTCCAGGCCGATAATCCCATAGGAAGGGGATGATGAGATGAGAGGAGAGGGAATTTTGATGAGAAAACCGGAAAGCGTGGAAAGTTGGGAGAGGAAAAGAGAGATGGCGAGAGGATTTGATGTTGAAGAGGGTTGCAAACAGGATTGATGCGGAGAGAGAAGGAAAGACAGAGAGAGAGAGACAAGAGAGACGAAGAATATGAGCCATGGAGGATAGGCGTAATTTCCAGAGAGCGGATGAAGGGTCTTTAAATCACTAAAAGATTTAAAAAATCTTGCGCTGTGTACAGTGCACAAACTTTCTCGTGTCCGTAAGATTATTATCCATACAACGATGAAATTGGTTACGTTATTGTGTGGGAAGCTTTGCAGTTCAAGTAGTAACTTGTGGTACTGGACGCTATATAGCTACGTATGTCATGAGATATGCGGCTTATGCAGCAGTGTTTACGACATGAAATGGCACCACTTTTTCGGACACGGGGGAACCTAAAAGTTCTATCTTATTAAAAATAATGAGGTATATCACGCTAAATTTTGCGCGCCAACGGCGGCATAAGATGCGGGAGCATAATGCATCAGTTAAGAGAAACTGCCATATTTTTTACGGGAGAGAGGAGATGGGGTAGGCGGAAAATGGGAGGGAGGAAACTGAGAATGGGAGGTGTCTCAATTTTAATTAAATACTTTATTATGCAAGCATATCCGTCATTTTTGACGCGCAATTGCACTAGTATTCGCAATAATGTCTAATTATATTTTTTCGTGAGTATTTGCAATAATGTCTAATTATATTTTTTCGTGAACACAACCATTCACATATATTATTCGTAGAAGTAAAATCGATCAAGATTACCATGAATATATCAAATAGTGAAATTAAACAAATTATATTTTCCTGAGAATAGCAAACGCTGCTCTATGATATTGATTTATTAAAAAAAAAGATGTATAAAATGGAAAAACTCAAATTATTTTTGGATGTAATGTTATTTGTTTAAAGTTTTAACAGCCGACACAAAAGCTAATCAATGATAAAACTAAGCCTTGAAGGTACGCCCTCATAAAAAAGGTTAACTGGGTAAGAATAAAGTGACGCGATAAAACTTGGCTGTAAATTTTTAAGTCATTTGTTTCGGTGAAGTTGTTTACCCAATCTCTTTCTTTTCTCTGTGAAAGATTTTTAAAAATGACCGTTACGGCGTGGGAAAAAATACCATCCATTGCCTCCTTGGAGTAAAGGCCAAGTGAGTTTGACCACTTGGTGAGATACGATAGTCGCACGGAGATCTCGCTTTTATCGATCGATCGATCGAACCAGAACTCGACTGTTATCGAGAAAGATCGAACGGTGGAGAATGAGAGCGAAGAGACGGACGATACGATGATGATGATGATAAAAAAAACGACTTTCGGAACTGTTATGAGCGATCGCTTCGCTTTTAAGTTTTTTTTCCTTTATTTCTACTGCTGAAGATTCGGTTCTACGTCATCGCTTCTACACACTAGGGTCGAGTAAATTACACGGGACGGAAAAAATCGAAGATAAGGAATGAAGGGGTACGGAATCCGCGCTCTTTTGTGTTTCGTTACCTATAGTCCTTTAATTTAAAGGCAAGCTGAGGTGGAAGGTCAAATGGGAGGCCTTTTTTATTGTTGTACCTTTGCAAAACGAGGGATTATTTTTTTCCCATCCAACCGTTGCTAGGAGAGGAGCCATAATTATCTTTCCACTCATTCATGCGAGCCAATTAGGACAAATGCGAGCATGAGGGAAATAACCTGCCTCGGGAACCTTGCCAAATTATACATCAGCCAAGACGACGTGACAAATGGTTGTTGAGATAGGAGAAAGAGGCCCGAGGATAATAAAAGTTGAATTTAGTCGAGGCGGTGTATATATGCTGCAATCGCGGAATTATTAGAAGCATCAATATTGCACGGCTGGCTTGACTCGGATCAACGCGGTCCAAACGAAGAAGAAAAAAAGAAAACGACATAAGCAAATATTTATTTTTGACTCGGTAATCCAGGTCACCATTTTTTTTCGGAGGAAATGCAGTTTCACCTGGGAGTAAAATCGTGCAAGATAATCTGATTGATTTGACTGTTACTGTTTAATTAAAAACGTAAAAGAGCTTTTAAATACTGATAGTTCATGAAACCGAAAATCTACGTATTGAATTGTTTTGAGATGGGGATTGCGTCGTTGGCAGTTGCTCGAATGTGATTAAAGAGGGGAAATAATATACTAAAGAAGCAGCGATTTAAATAATTAGCTAGCCAACATACGTGAGTAGCGTACATCATCATCATCATAGGTAGTCTGTCTGTAGACAGGTCCGTGATTATTCATTGTTAAACTTGGTTCCCCATATACTCCTATTTTTTTGCAGTCTTCTTCATGTCTTGATGGCTATATATATATAATTAAATAATAATTTATATAAATATTATAATTATCAAGTTTACGTCTGCCTGTACAGTAATTTACCACCAGGTGCATAAGTTACAGAGTCACATTCTATCGCCATCGCAGAGAGGGAGGGCGAGAGAAAGGGAGAATAGAGGGAAAAATAACGGGACAGATGGGAGAAAAAGACTGAGGGAGAATGGGAATAGTTTTAATCTACCTAATTCTTTCGTCATGCCCACCCGCCATTTTTTTATGGGTAGTTACACTTACATGTAATATACATTCCTTACTCCTCTCTTTCGAATGTTGACATTTTTATCATCTTCATTCTTAATAAACTATCTACAATGCAGTAATTTAATTTCGCTGATTCAAAGACTGTTCTATTTTGATCGTACGTATCCTGTTAATACTGTTCGCCGCTATATTTTTGTATTGTTATATTTATTTGATTTTTTTATATTATGTTTCTGTTATATATCCTAATGTACTTCTGCCTTTTTGCTGTTTTAGAGACTTAATAAATAAATAAACATGCGCCAAACCGAATCAGGGAAGAAAAAAATCTACAAAAAGTCGTCACGGTTTAATCGGCTCAAAGATGTTTCCAACAGAAGCCTCCTTTAATTAGCAGAAAACAAAGACAAGAGCCTTGAGCGAGATATTTACTCGACTATAACGAACTACGTGAAGGTAAATAAGGGGACTCTATAAAGGAAACAGAAATCCTCTCGATATATTTCCATTCATGTTCGTAAACGCCATCATCGTCGTCATCATCATCATCACGCTCTACATAACCCACGAATGCATCTCTCTTTTTCGGGAAAGCGCATGGCCTTTCTCAAAAAGGAGAGATGGCCACTAATCATCCTTCCTTTGTTAAAGCGACTCGACCGAAACGGAAGCGGACGACGACAAAAAAAGAAGAAAAAAAATAAGAGAAACGGAACTCCTCGATCCTAACGATCCTCTCTCTCTCTTAGTTCGACACAGAGCACCCTAACTCCGAGACGTGGCTCGATTGCTCCCATCTGTGTTCCAGAACGACGAACGTTCGGGACACGACCCATTCAGAACTCCTAGTCTCCTCTTTAGTTAGCGTAGTCATTGAGACCACTTCATCGTACCTCGTCGCATCCGGCCCCTTTTTGTGACGGCATCCGTTTCCTTTTCAGAGAGCGAGTCAGAAATAACGTGGAGGGTGAGAGAGAGGGACAGAAAGACACGAGAGGGTGGTTCCTTTCTTCGTAGAAAGGATCCGAAAGCCGTACGATTCGACATCCACTCCCGACGGCGTGGAATTTACGTGTTCGCGGAGTTTTAGGAGTCACTTGCACTACGGGAGGGATCGTCAAGAGGACGCGGTGGCGAAGCAACGAAAAGAAAAACGCAGGGACATCGTCCCTCCCTCTTGCCATCATCGTCATCATAAAAGGAAAATTATCACACGAGTCACGGTGTAACGAATTTTAAATAAAAATTTTAACGAAATCGGCGAAATATTAATTTCTGTGGAATTGGAAGTATGTACACGCGTACGGACCCTTACTTCTATTATCTGAAACCTTAACTTTTAGAGTCATATAGTACGTAACCATTCCTGGACAGAAAAATAAACATATATGTATGCTAATGATGCCTAAATAAATTAAATTGCGGCTTTGAGTGTCAAAGAAATATTAATAAATTACCGCTTTGAGGGGTAAAGTTCCAAAAAAGAATTAAATTTTAACAAGAGAAAAAATTTTGATTTTTAAAGAAACCTTGTCCAATATTTTCAACTCTCTAAGTTAAGAGAAATATCACTCGCAGTTTTGATGTCCATATCTGTCATATACGTACATTTCAAAAGGGAGTTCTAACAGAGTAGCAGACCGTGTCTAAAAATGTAAATTTTTCTTTAAGATATAACAGAGGAAGCTATGTTAAAACTTAATCAGGTAATGTCCTACCAAATGTTATTTTTGTCACCTCTAAAACTTTTTTGGTGCACAATAAATAAATGATACAGTCTTGACAGAATACAACGGTATAGTGACCAATCTTATTAGTAAAGACCGTTGCCGTTACATAGTTCACACTATACATCAATAGTTGAAGACAGATTAATGAAAATAAATCAAAGCAGCCGCTTTTTGTCCAAATAACAAAAAAAAGTTCAAAAGAATAGCTCCGTTGTTGTCTAAAGTATGTTAATTCGATATTATACCAACTAAATCTTCGGTGTGTGAGCTCCATTCGAAAAACTTCAGAACTTAAAGTAAACGATTTACAGAATAACACCGCTAAACAAAAAAAATGAAGCTCTTTAGATCTGACGAAACTTTTCGTTATAAATGCGGTTTTAAAAAAAATCTAAAAAATTATAAAAAGGATATCCATCCTTAAAAAGCAAACGATAAAAAATTTGGAATAAATAACACAAACTAAATGAACAATAGAAATTGCGTAGTTTTGCGAGATTTGAAAAAAAAGGAACACAATTCCACGCTTTTTAGGTCAGTTAAAAAATCTTTCCGCCCTTGCAAAAATTGCAAATTACCGGACACGCCGCATTCCTCAACGCTCTAACAGGAGACAAATTGGCCGGAAATTCGGACACGACTCTCCGTATCCTCGCCTCGATGGACGGGAAGAGGTGATTAAAACGGAATGCGGGAGTGGACAAATCGAGACTTAACAGAAGTGGATTTGGACGGATGAACGATCGAGATGGAATGGACGGATTAAAGGTAGCGGGACTAGGTGAAGGATGTTGATGAAACGACGCGGAAATTGACAAAGCATGCTTACAGAGAGAGAGAGAGATAGAAGAGGAGGATAGGAGTTTAAAATAAGCATGCAAAATGTAGTTTTTTTTTAGGGAAATACTTTTAAAAAAAGTCTTAGCTGGAAGATTTCGGTACCTCTTGCAGAGTTCAAGTAAAAGATATGTAGAATACATTTTTCCTCAGTTTTCCAGTAAGGAAAGTCTCATTCTAATTAAAAATTTATTAACAAGCAAACATCGACTAAATATTTGTTGGAACGATGTGATGATTGTTTAAAAAACTTTTGCGAGAGCTGTTGGGAGCCTTTGGCGGGCGGCGCCTATAGCAAATGTCACGCCCTAATTACTCCAATGTAAATACTAAATAAGCCATACTTGGTAATGTTAATAAATATTGAAATAAAAATAAAAGAGGAAAGCAATTCGCGTTATAGTCGAGGTTATAATATTTATCGTCACATAGGTGATAAAAATACCAAATTAAAAAATTATTATTTTCTAAAAATCTCATCGACGAACGAAAAAGCGCCGTCCACCTGGCCCCACGTACGTCAAAAATCTCAGCTGGTTTATCATGATATGGACTACTTTTAAAAAATTCAATTTTTAAATGATATATTCCACACGCACGCGTACCTTAACTTATTTTCGGGACAAGGGGTACGTGCGAACGGACGTCAACAAGTCGACTTCAAAAAACAAACAAAAATAAAAGAACGTCACGAAAAGATCCCGTCGAAACCTTTAAAGTTCGGAATTTTAGCGCGACAGACAGACACGCCGGAGTGTTACAGAGTGGGTTTGGTTTTCGACGGATGGCACAACCTCACCCACGGGTAATCTAAAAACACGACAGAGAGAGAGAGAGAGGGTAACGAGGGACACGTCCGGCCTGCTCTACCACCAATTAACGTGAATGGACCATAATCAAGGCTTAAAGACAACAGAGAGAGAGAATTAACCCTTTAGATCAAGGGGTGGGGAACCTTTTACACATGGCGGACCGCATAAGAGTGGTGGCGAATCCTTTGGGGGGGGGGGGGGGGCGTTGGAAGTTATCAATGCTTTGGCGGGTCTGATTAGTTTAAACTGAAGTTACTGAGAGATTATAAGACATCATATGTGTGGAAATCAATTCTAAATTAGATTATTTAGGATTAACATTTCGGTACGAAATGATTTATTATCATTATTTGGATTTATAAAATATGAATTTGTGCTCAATTTTACGTACCTATCTCCTCTTCTTCATCACGGCTTCGCGAGCCGCAGAAAACGCTCTCGGGGACAACATGCGACCCGCGGGCCGGATGTTTCGCCACCCATTCTTTAGATCCACAAGAGATCGAAAAGGGTTTAAATCCCCGTAGGGGAAGAAAAATCAATGGGAAAAGGAGATGGAAGAAGGGAGAGAAAAATATTATTGGAAAAACCTCCCGAATTCAATATGGCGCGGGTTGAGAGAGAGAGGATCAGGGTTAATTGGAAAGCTGTCGTGCGAAATCATCCTTTTTTTCTCTCCCCCCTTAAGCCTCCCTTCTCATTTTCCTCTCATACACTTCCCCCCACAGGGAGTTTTCTGGTGCTTCGAAAGCGGTATCAAAAGCTCTTTTTCGCGTGTCATTTGTCTGGCTCGGCGCCGGGGATGAAAAGAGTGGGACGTTACGGTAGAGTATTAGACGGCTTCGGAGCGACATAAGGGCGTCATATTTCCTCCACAAAATTGGGATTGATGTGTATATATTTTTTTTAAATTGTTTGACTGTTTTCTACGAAAAAGCCGTCATTCTATCTCATACCGAAACGTTCCTCGCCGTGTTAAAATTTCCGGAATTTAAGCAAAAGGGAGTGTAGAAAAAAAAACGAACAAGTGTGAACTGGATGTGACGGGCGATTCAGCAGCGTCGGTATAGGATGTTAAAAAAGAACCAAATTGTAGCAATATGAAAAAATCGTCCAGATGCAAAAACGATACGAAAACAAAAATATCAATGGTGGAAATGTTTTTTTTTCGAAATTCATTCCACCGTTCAAAATACAGTTTGAGTTAATTCGATGGACGCAAAAGTCTCGCATTGATAAAAACTGTTTGTGAGACCTGTAGCAGATAGAAACCAGGTGAAATTCATTACAGAATTTGAAACACACAATACGATATGATATATCTTTATATAAATCTTCTAAATCACGGATAATTGGTCTCACATTCCCCTCAGATTTTTTTTAGATAACTTCCATATTTCGCAGGCTAATACTTGCTGAATGTAATTAAAGATAGAACTTTACCGAAAAATAAAACTATATTTAAATAAATCGAACACTCATCTTTCTTAATCGAATAGCACCGCAAAAATTAAGATAATCGTAATACCACTTCTTCCTAAATATTTTCTTGCTAAGAATAATTTTTATGGTTTATAAACTACACAATTAAAAATATTAGTGCTTAAATGTTTTTATTGTGTAGTAGGATATGCTGATACGTAATGAAGATTCGAGAAAATTTTATAAACCCGCAAACTTACGATGGATTAGGCATGTTGAAGGTGGAGGACAATCCTTGTGTACAAAATTCATTCCAAAGTGCGCTTTTTCTATGGACAGTGTATATAAACATAATAAATTATGTACTAAAAGAATTTAACCTTTTTCATCACTACTAAAACCTAAAGATAACGATAATCGAGTCGTATTTATTAAGTAGCATCTAATGAAGGGGGAATAATAAGGCGATATTGTTAAATATAAACTTTAACCAAAACAATGTTTAAAGAAGGGATAAAAACTGTTTAACAACGATAAATGCAATATTAGACAGCGAGTAATGCCCAAGGTACCACCTTTTCATTTTTTAAATTAGAAACCGGTACACTCACGTTTTCAGTAACTGCCTGGATCGTCTATCGGATTCAATTTTTACTTTTGCTTAATTTTTGAGAAACATTGATTACTTAGGACATTAACTTCACATTATTAATCTAAGTTGCCGAAAAGAAAAAGCAACTCAAAAAGTTAAACGCTAAGACACCCACTCTAAAAATACCCTTCAAGTTAACAAAAGATACAGTTTTCGATGTCTTACCACGAAAGGCATCCAAAATACCCGAGTACATCAGCGAGAAGAAAGACAGACAGACAAACGACTTTATTTATGGCGAAACTGAGACTGTGAAGCCCCTTCTTACATTCACAGTCTCAATTTCGCCCTAAATAAAATCGTTTGTCTGTCTGTCTTTCTCCTCGCTGATCTACTCGGTTATTTTGGATGAGAGAGAGAATGTTAGAGAGAGAACAAAAGAACTTTAATAACCTGGAATATTTTAAGTGAGCTGAGAAAAGAGATTGACTTCCTTAACGACCGCGTAAGATAATATATATATATATTTTTTTCTTCAACTTCTCCCTTCAATGGAGACAGCGTTGCCGAGGCAAGAAATAAATCTTAAGACGTAATAGAAGAAAAGGAAGGGCGACACGTAGTGGAAGGATACAAGGCGGGAGGGAGGTAATAACACGAAGGAGATAGAGAGAGAGAGAGGGGGGGAGAAGAAAGAAAAGTTATCGAGAGAGAGAAAGAGAAGAGAGACAGAGAGAGGCACGGGAACAATAAAAATGGCGGTTAGTCGAACGTCACAGAGGGGGAGGGGGTAAAAAAAGAAGAAGGAAGGGACGCACTTTCCCCTCTCGCGATGAGATTCCCCGAGGGTTTTCCTAGAATGGGAGGACCTTTAGGTAAGGGTTAGCGAGGGAGAAGACGGGATGGAGAAAAAAAAATAAGGGAAATGCCTTTATCGGGTTGAGGGGAAGAGGAGCTCCTCTACAACCCACCCCTTTCCTCTGCAGAAACCATTAAGAGACGGAATGGGTTAGGAGAGGGTTGAGTGAAGGCACGCGGGGAATTATGGGAATGGGACAAGACTAGTTCCGTTAAGGGAGTGAACATTGGAGGGGTGTGAAGAGAAGAAAGGCGTTGGGGCGGAGGAAGTTCGTGCGACGTGCGAAAAATGTCGATGGATTATTACGACGGCGAATATACTAAAGGCAAAGTCCTGCGTGTAACTGTTTGATAAGTAAAATCTCAGAGTGGGAATTGCCAAAACGTTTAAATGTTGTGCGCAAAAAAACCGTGCCACAAGATTCATACCTAAAGAGAAAACTCCCACGAAAAATTACTGTTATTTCAACGAATGCAGGAACAAGACAATACGAAGGAAGAAGTAATGCTGGAGATATTTTTAAAATACACGACGGAAAGATAAATGTAAAAATTTGGAAATAGGAGAATGAAACTAAGGTTTATTTTTTGTGAGATAACTAAACATAAAACCCCATTACAAGGTAACGTTGCATCATTAACAAAAAGTAGTGATTTTAAGTTTTTATAACACCGATGTAATTACGAAAATAAACAAATAATCGAATGCGATATGAAAGCAAAAGTAGAAACAAAATTGCATACGCAGTTGTTAAAAAATTCTTATATTATACATATTAGCGATTTAATGGAAAAGTAATTTAAAAAAGAAAATAATTAAAAAAGTGTTGGAGACTGCGGCGAGATGGATATTTATAAAATTAAGAACTCCTTAACCGCACAAAATATAATATTTAGAGAAGATGCAAACGGTAAAAATTAGACGGTAATGAAAGAAAAACAGAAAAAAACAAGAAAAAATTTACACTTACAGGTTTACGGGGATAACTCCTCGCTGGTGACCTGGTGTCAAACGTTCATGCACTCATTCCCTCCCAAAAGAACTAATCCTGTCAGAAGAACACTCACTCACACACGCACTCAAACAATGAACGGGAAACTATAAATATTCAAAGGTTAAGGAGTTCTTAATTTTTTAAATGAACAAGTAAATATTGTACGTTTATATTACGCTTCAGAAGAAATAGAATAAAATATGAGAACACCCTGATAAAGATCACAGATTTACCTGGCTATCGTGCATCAAGTAACAAAAATCTTTTCAGTGGCAAAGATTAATAAGTATCTAAAGAAAGTAAAATAAACGACTGCATAAATTGCATACGCGTTGTCGTAACTTGAAAAGTATGTCGTAAATGTAACTGATAAAGATGATGCAATTAGTCTTAAATTTTATTTTGATAAGCAAATCGCAAGATATCGATAATTAAAGAAAATAAATCGATAGTCGAAAGAGTTTATTGCTGGACGATAAATTGAGAAATGAGTTTCCGTAAGGATTAGGACACAACGGAAACGTGAAGACCACTGAGAAAAATAAACAGGCTTAAATGCAAAGATATCACATATTATCGGCGCGTTTCTCTCAACACATTTCGTTTTTCGGTTTCGGTTTTCAACATGGTGGCAAGACTGATAACAAAGCCAAGACAAACATACCGTATCATACCGGTGAATTCTAAAAAAAATTATTAATATTAAACTTGACGATATTACACAGCACGGGATTCAGGATTCGAAATTTCAAAATTTTATCCGGTTCGATGAGAAAGACGAGAAATTTTCCTGATGAATGTCGTCTTGAGAATGGTTCAAGACAGTACGCAAACAAAAGCGAATCTATTCGACCGAGAAGGGAAAAAAATTACGACGGAGAATGAGAAATTCGCGAACGAACCGAGCGAGAAATGAAAAAAATTTCCAAAAGAGAGAGAGAGAGGGTAAATAAATTCCCAGTCGCTAGCTTTTTAAGGGACAAAAAGGAATGCCATTTTATTGAGGAATGCGAATTGTGGTAAAAAAACAATGCTTCCAGAGAGAGGGAGAGAGAGAAAGAGAGATATAGAGAAACAACACCGGGTTAGAATAACCTTCTAAATTGAAAATAGAAAAAATTGCACACGATAAAGATGCGACAGAACCGAAAGAAAATAACAAGTGAAGGGAAGAATTGCAGAGCGAATAAGGCGCTTTTTCACAAAAAACCATCGTAAATAATTATTATCGTGCCCTGCGAAAAAACGGCAAAATATTTAAGATTGAAAAAATTCGATATTAAATGACAAAACCGGAGGAGACGGACCCCCGACACTTGGGTTTTTAAATCCGACCAGATATACATTACAATTTTGATTTCTTCGACTTTTAAAGTGGCGCTTTATTTTTTTTAGAGACCTTTCATTTTTGCCCGTTACAATAGTAATTGTTGCATGCACCTGACCTAGAAAAACGCTGTTTTTAGGACGATGGGCTGAGTCAGGTTAGGAGTTTTTAATTTAAAAGATTTTATAGTCTAATCTTCACAAGAAAAGGGTTTCCGGCACTAATTTTAACCGAAAAATACGAAATTGTCCGTGTTACATTTTTCATGGTTCCATTTCATAATGATATCGCGGGCCGTATAAAGTGCTCCAGCTTCCCCGACTCCGTCACAGACGGTCAAAAAATACCTCTCATGCTCCTGGGGGAAACACGACACCAGAATAATAGGTTACTCACACGTCCCTTGAAAAGTTTTAACACGAAAAAAAGTCCTATTTCATTCTTCCGAGAAGATAAAACGGCAAAGAAGCGGAGGGAAAAAATAGAAGAGAGAGAAGCGGATTCGAAACTTCTTAGACGGCGTCGAAATCGGCGGGAAATGCATCACCCGTTTTTTTTTCCTCCCTCTCTCTTACTTTCCTATGGGCACTTCCGAGATTCGCCATTTTGACGCGCTCTTGTTCGTGTCGAGGAAAAGTAATGAGATGGCCGAGTTCAACGAAACGCTCTCAAGTGTTCTCGGGGGTAAAAAAAAAAGCACGGACGTACAGAGTTCCGCTAAGAGTTCGGAAGACTTTTATTCTTCAGCCTTCGTTAAAGTGTAACGACGTATGAACTATTACTCTTAGGAGTAAGCTTCGGCGGACAGGTGCTCAAAACGGTAAACTTCTTTTCGGAAAGCAAAGGAGAAAAAATATAAAAGGATCTAAATCTGTGAAAAATCGAAATAAATATCATACTGAGCGATACTTTAAATTTGCTCGCTACGTTTCCTGAAATGCAAAAATGACTCACGTCCCGCGCCCGTCCCTTGAATTGCTCGGTTTCGCTTTGCCGTTTTCGTTTTATAAACGCGATTTTTATAAACGCGATTTTTTTGGAGAGCTACCTCTAATTGCTTTAGAACTGTTTTGAAGCGATCTCCGAGAATTAAAGAAAAAGTAGAAAATGATCCAGTTCGACTGGGTGGTTATGATCAAGGATGAAGGAAGCGATGTCGATTACAATGCAACTAAATTGTTGCTCGTTGAGCTCAAGATGACAATCAAAATTCAACTCCAAAGGCGCACTTTGATACCCAATCTGTGGGAAGCAGACGTCATTAAAATGTTTAACATCCAACATTTTTAAAAAATTAACATTTACTCCTTTAAATTGCAATTTTTTATTGTCAGTCTTCCGTCAACGAAGGAATGATTTCTTATAATTAATCTAATAAATGTCGCAATTTGTTTATGCTTATGTATTAATTATGATTATAAAGAACTATGTATATCAAGTAAATATATAGGAAGACCTACCACGGTGATTGCAAGGAGCGCATGCGCAGTTTAATGCGAATGACGGGGGTATCAAACATTAATTACTTTTTACCTCCTCGACTTCTTTCTTTCTTGTCTTCCTCCCGTAACTTTAGTTTTCGGGACGCAAAAAATTACTCGAATGCATAGGTCTTGGAAAGTTAATAAATTTCCAGGTATTTTCAGGGAAGTTCGCATTTTCCCCCGCCTCTGCCCGCACCGCTCGTTAAAAATTGAAAACTATGCAGGGAAAATTTTCACCTAACCTTTTCACTCTTGGGGACTCAAGCATGGCAAGACCTAATGCATCTGGGTTGAAACTGACCAGGTGCACTTCAACGTCAGTTTCCATGGAAACAAACTGCTCCGCAACGAGAGACGGGCACGAGGGCTTCCGTTATATTTGATGAATAAGCCCGATGAAATATTGAGAGAAATGGGGTGAGGGTTAAAAAAATAAATAAATGCGCCAACTCATGGTTTCCACGTGAAAAACGCTTTTAAGAAGATTGAATTCAGTTCTTATATTTTCCCACTAATGGAAGTATGCTGCCATAGTATATTACCGGCTTTCATCGAAAATTCATATTTAATTGAAATGCGATGGTTCCAATATTTCTAACCCACTTCTCCTCGAAACGTTTTAACTAATTATAATTACATATTTCAGGAATGAATATGTTTTTATGAAATAGACCACTCAAACGCGTATTGCGGTAATTTTAAGCTAAAGACCACTTCAAATTAATAATTGAATTATGATCCGTAAAATCCCAACATCATAAAAATTCTCTAATTTGTATTGCGATAACTTGATATTCAACTAGCTCTACAGATTAATTTAAGGTTTTTAATCTATGATATCATTTATATTAAAAATGCATACCCATAGGTATTAATAATTAAATTATGATTCCCAAAATTCCAAAATGACAAAATTTCTCTTTTTTGTATTGTGATAACTTGTTATTCAACAAGATCTACAGAGCAATTTATTATATTTATATCGAATAATTAATTTATATTAATAATAAAAATAATGACGTATACTGTGAAAAAACTTTTAATTAATATGCAGATGAAAATTAAATATTGAGCGATAAATTAAAATTCTACACCTTAAAAATTACGAATATACTGCTGGGCTAATATAATTATTTAAATAATTCGATATGTATTATTGAAAATTTTAAATTTTGCGTAAAATTAAACTCCATATCTTTGAGGGTTACACGAGTAAAATCTACTTCATAATCGAAAGATTCCTTTGCAATATTAGCATGGGAATACAAAATACCAAGCTGCACAGTGTCCTAAAAATTATAAAAACTATTTAATAAATATAAATTCTATCTCAATTTTTGCATCCAAGGAAAAAATATCCGAGTGTCGCATTAAAACTTTTCGTGATTTACTCGTATATTGTGAACCATGAAGCTGCGCTGAAAATTACCCTCTTAACGAGCGTCAATATTTTCATCAATATTGAATGAGATTGGACTGCTGTCAAAGGAACAAAAACATCGTTAACACGTTATCTATGGATGATTCTATCACTGACATTTTCAAAATTATTTGTTTTTCGAAAGAGCTAATTTCAGAGCATCGAGTATTTTGGAAAATTATTGATAAAACAGAAGCTTTTTTTTTTAGAACAAAACAATAACTGTTAATTAGAGAGCTTACCCGACGAAAACCTCACTTCGAGAGTTTATTTCAACGGATCCAATGTTCCGAGATCGAGTCTGCGGACTCAAATGGCACGATTTCTGTCGCCTATTCTTATGGTTGACTTCTTCCAAAATACAACAATGTAACACTTCCCTCCTTCCGATAAACGGTGAGCGGCGATCGAAACGAAAACAGGTGAACAAAAGAACTAGAAAAGACACTCCAAAAGACAAATCCTGAATTTTTATTATGGTAAACGAGTTCTCCATTCTTTCTATTTCAATCTCGGGACTAAAGAGAATCGATTGATCGTATCCTTTATAGGCGAGTTTGGGCGCTGTTGGAACTCTACCAACTTTTAACTCGTATATACCTTGATTGATAAAAAGCTAGTGCAAAGAGAGAGAAAGAGAAAAATAAAGGCAGTCTTCCCAAACCTAACGTTCAATCGCTTTACGATAAACACAACACAAGGTGCAGTGTAATCATGACACGAGCATTTAGGTGGTTCCCAAGTCCCAACTAATATACAATCGACCAGAGTCTTAATAAAGGAAAAAAAAACATTTTCCAACGGCAACCAATTACAACCGATTGACCTTAATAATAACAGATTTTTTTCTCAATGTCCTGAAAAGGTACATCCACCCATTATTTTTCACGAAAGGTTTTTTTTTTTAGATTAAACATTTTACTAGCTACGTGCAACTGAAAAAACAGACACCCTATACATCGGCTAATCTAAACAAAAAAAAATACAGACGTTCTTTTACCACCGAAAACCTTATCCGAAGGAAAAAACCGGAGGACGGCAAAAAACAAAAAATAAAATCAGCCGAACGAAATCGCAAAACAAACCGTCAGTTCCTCGCACGTCGATCGCGTTGAAGGGGGTGGTCGAGATACCAGGTCTCGAGTCCAACAAAGCGAAACTCAGTAACTGAACTGGAGGTCGAGATAGAGAGAAAGAGAAAGGGAGAGATATATACTGTAGGGAGAGATATAGAGAGAAAGAGAGATAGAGGGAGAGAGGCGAAGTGGTTTGAGTATTGGAGAGATTGTGTCACTCGAAAGTTCGGAGGAAAAAGGATTGAGAGAGGAAGATATAGAGAAGAGGGCACAGGGAAGTAGGGATAAAGAGAGAGAGAGAGAGAAAGAGGAAAGGGTTAGAGGTCAAGCACAAGGGAACAGAAGGTAGGGACGAAGCGAGGCCACACTTCCAACAAACTAAACTGCCGTTTCCAAATTGGCGAGGTCAACACGAGAGGGAAGTAAATGAAAACCGGAGGCGAAGAAACGATAAAAAAAATAAGAGAGAATATGAAGATAAAGTCTATAGAAAGGCTCCCTTCGATGCGGGACTGTTGTGAATTGTCGCTCCGTTTTTATTTCTTTTCAACCGTTAACACCTGATCAAACAGTCAAACAATAACGTAAAATTCCGGCGTAATTCAGTTTGCTGACATTTCTTTTACCGTATTCGATTTTTCGGAACATTTCCCATTACGGATACCATTTTACGTAGATGCTGAAGTACACAGTCTTTTAGGCCGAAAAATCGGCCGAGCATTTTAAAGGACCTATAGTATTGATCAACTCGGATCAATTTGGCGTGCCATTAATACGGTGAATGCCGCTAAACGAAATAGAATATAAAACTAAATGAAATTTCATCGGAGAAAGATAATAGATAAGACGTCTAATTCGCAACGACGGAAGCTTTATTCTCTCTAAGATTTTGAATGCACATCTAGACCAGGGGACTCAAACTCGTGGCCTGAGAAGTACGTTACTTTATACCGCACAGCGGAAGCTCAGATTTATTTCTTATAAAACGCGTATATTTTTAAATAATCTTAAAAGCTTAAGAAGTACATATATTAAATAAGAACATTTAAGATATCCCTGGTTTATTGCTCATTCCCATTTATAAAGGTCCTGTACAACTGGGAGCATGATAATGTTCTTCCCAGGTAATAATAACAAAACTTTTGCGCACCCTCTCCTTCCAGGATGGGCGCCCCACAGTTGGGAAACCACTGCCTTAAGTGATCTGATCAACTCCTAGAGCCATAAAACGATCTTGAGTATCGTGTCATAATTAACAACCGGTGAATCGATACTTGCGACGACCACTTGAGCATGAATTGAGGACATTAAAACGCTCCATGTCCAAAGGAGAGGCCATCAATGGAATTCTAGCTAATGAGATAAGCTCAGTATTAAATTTTCATTTAATTTTATAATTATTAATGTTATAACACATATTATAACATAAATTATAACATAACAATATATACATTTGATTATTGTTTTTATTGTTTTAATTTGATTATATTTTTCATTCAATTTTTTATAAAATATGCTACGCATCTGAATCAAATCGTCAGGTTCATAACGAGCTTTATAACCATTTATTTTTTATTCTGGACTACATTTGGCGTGGTAAGATACTGATGAAGCAAGTTTGGGGTATGACATCTTATATAAAAAAATGACTGGGATAGCAAGCAGTTTTGTCGAAATTTCCTTCGAAGTAGGATGAATTAATATTGCGAATTTTTAACACCATTGAATATTACTCACTAAAAATAGAGTAGCAAAGCAGTTAAAAATTCCGGAAACTACGAGAGTTTCAGAGAGTTTGGAATGGCTTACCATAAAACCAAGACAGCCTCGGACAAACTGTGACGCATGACCGACATAACTAAATCCTATCCTAAATCATACGCAACCCTGAATAGGAGAATGAAAAAATCGTAAAAATTATTCGAAATACTTGAAGCGAAATACATACATACATACATACATACATACATATATATATATATATATATATAAAATCTTCGTCGACGGAGAGAAGGCGAAGAGGGAAAGTGAAAAAAAACGAGGGGAAAAAGGGAAGAGAAAGTAACGGGCGTAACAGGGGTGGAAGTGAAAGTAATGCGATGGCGTGGGAGGATGATAACACGTTAGGAACGGTTCAAGTGGGAAATGGAAAATATGGGAGAAGAGAAGAGAAGAGAGGGAGAGAGAGAGGGAGAGAGAGGCAGGAAGAAGGACGAGACTGCAATTGGTAGGAAATTGAAGGTGAGAACAGCATATAAAGGAGGAACGCGTGAGCGGGGAAGGAAGGATAAGAGGTCAAACAGAAGGAGAGAGAGAAGCAATAATCGGGGAAGTACATACATAAAAAAGATTTACGGTAATAGGAGAGGAGGTGCGAGAAGGCACAGAAGAGGAAAGAGAAGCATGGGGAGGAGAGGGAGAGAGAGGGAGAGAGAGAGAGAGAGAAATATTAAGGGTTAGAGAAGGAGAACGAGTGAGGGAGGGAGGGCGAGAGAGAGAGGGAAAAAGGGAGAAGGAGAGGAGATATATGAAGAGAAGGGAAAAATGGAGGATGGAAAAAATAGAGGGAAGTAAAGAGAGAGACAGACAGACAGACAAACGACTTTACTTAGGGCAAAATTGAGACTACATGAGAGAGAGAGAGACAGACAGACAAACGACTTTACTTAGGGCAAAATTGAGACTACATGAGAGAGAGAGACAGAGAGAGAGAGAGAGACAGAGAGAGAGAGACAGAGAGAGAGAGACAGAGACAGAGAGAGAGACAGAGAGAGAGACAGAGAGAGAGAGACAGAGAGAGAGACAGAGAGAGAGAGACAGAGAGAGAGACAGAGAGAGAGACAGAGAGAGAGAGACAGAGAGAGAGACAGAGAGAGAGACAGAGAGACAGAGAGAGAGAGACAGAGAGAGAGAGACAGAGACAGAGAGAGAGAGAGACAGAGAGAGAGAGACAGAGAGATAGGGAGAGAGAGAGAATGGATAAGACTGAGAAAGAGAGAGGGAAAAGAGATGAAAAGGGAGAGAGAGGGGGAAGAGAGATAGAGGGAGTTGAGAAGCGAATGAAATGGAGGGAGATGAGAAGAAATGTATGAGATAAAAATGTAATGGAGGAAGGACGGGAGGGCAAAAAAGGTACAGAGGGAGAGGAGGGAAAAAGGCATGGGAGACGGAGAGGGGAGAGGTTTCAAAAAAGGTTGGAGGGCAAGATGAAATAAAAGCATAAAAAGGGTTGAAATGGCCTGGGAGGTGGACTGAGAGAGAGAGAGGATGCCCCAAAGGATGGAAGGCGAGCGGAGTTCTGTGCGAGTGCGTTCGTTGGAGGGGGGGGGGGGGGGGGGAGGAGGAGGTAAAAGGGAGGGGCAGGAAAAATCGATCGGAAGAGGAGAAGAACGTCGCAGAAAAGCTTAAGCGCAAGAAGGAAAAGAAAGAGGGCGAAAAAAAGAGGAAAGTAAGAACGTAAAGACGAAAGCAAACGAAGGGAAAGAAAGGGAAAATGCGAAGGAGACAAGATCGCAGCCGTAAGGACATGTTTTAAAAGCGTTTCTCTGGGTTAAAGTACAAGGCGGAAGGTGGAAAAGACAGAAAAAGATGAGAGCGTACACAATAAAATCAAGCGAAAACTAAGTGAAAAAATGGTGATTTCGCAGTATTACTCTCGGAAGGAGGCGAGATATGAGAAAAATAAAAGAATGAACGATTTCGCGCCGAGAATGGAGGACTTCGTGAACATTTTCCGCACCCGCTCTTTACGGCATGGTAAGCTGAATAAATAACTGATCAAGGGAGTAAGAGTGCACGGAATGAGGGAAAAGATGTCGTGATGATCAGAGATTAGAGAAAAGGCGATGAAAAAAAGTTACTGATAGCGGAAGGAAACACTGAGGATTGGTAGAGGATAACAAAGTGAAGAAGAAGAACAAGTCTACACGAAAGACGTGGGTGCATTTTAGAAGATGTGTTCGACATTATGACAGGGATATGAAGGGGTTAATTAATTCGGAGAAATAAAGAAAAGGGCGTAAAGTAACGAAAACGTAATCAGGCGACGGCAAAAAATATGGATGAATTTACCATCGGAAGTGAACTGCCACTGACGACGGCTGCACACACACACATTGGTTTTTATAGCCCTTTTACAGTCATTGGACAGAAGTTTTGAATTGATTTGATTTTACTAGCCAAGGGGAAACCGACGATTCTCTACTGGATGAATTAAAGAAGCTAACTCCGAGGAATACAATTTCATAAATTCAGAACCTTACCGATAGGTGAGGCGGGAAAGGCGACCGCATAAGGTGCCACTCGAGATGGGCGCCAAAATAAAACCAAAATTAAAAACTATTCCACATCACATTTTTTCGATGCTATTAAATTTCAGACTGCAGTTTCATTTTTCAACAGTGATACATAGAACCGTATTTTAAATGTTTATACCGAATTGACCTCGGGTTACGCAGTGATCGTAATTCCTCAGCTTGCACATGCAAATGCACTTCTGTTAAACATTATTTCGCGCAAAGTTAACAAATAAGATACGACAGCTCATTTATTTTCTTCCATTAAATCACACATGGTCTCTGAACTTGTTCATATTAAAAATTCAGGCGAGCTTCACTTTACTTCCTTTTTATCTTTGACAACCGGGGTACGTGAAAAAAAAATTAAATGGGCGTCATATTTGATCTCGCCTCAGGAGGTAAAATGTCCAGCAACAACTTTGATTCGTTTTTTTTAAAGCAAATGCATTAGATTAAACGACGTATTGGACCACGTGCGTAGTTTAATTTCCCTCTTTTTGAATAATTCATTTATACGTATGAGAAATCTCGGGCGTAGAAGCGTATTGGATTCGCGTGGCCATCCAAAAACCGATTACATATATAAATTTCCGGCGCTCGTAACTTCTATTGTGTCTAATGCTGTGGAAACGAATGAACGTGTAAGAATCAACGATTCCCACCTTTCTGCCAATACATCAATGAGTAGTCCTAATACAACATTTCACCACAATAAAAAAGCGCCGTTTTATCAACTATTATATCGATTACATAAGTGAAAATAAATTACGATTTTGCACATGTACATATAAACAGAGTGAAACATTGATAAATTAGTCGTTCGAATAATGCAGCACCTACATTACTACACACTGCGTAGATTGCGTATGAGTAGATATGGCACGGATTAATATGCAAAATTTAAAAGAATGAACGTCGTTTTATAACGGGGCAGACTAGATATCGATCCGAGCAGTGGCTCGGGATCCTCTCATCTAATTCATTCGGCTAAAACACGACTAGTGGTAGGATACAAAGTAATGGGAAATATCATTCTCAACTCTTTTAGTTTATCTTCACCAAATAAATTCAATGTGCTGCTGTGAAAAATCGGTAAATGTGCAGCGATAATTGAAGAATGTGTATTACACGTTTAATAAAAAAAGTCAAGAGTACTTAGAGTTGGCTCCAATTCACTAGCAGTATATAAATAAAGAGCGCTACTACACGTCAAAATTTCTTTTGTGCATTAATCTCGAGACACAGGTTAAAGAATAGGTTAGTGTGAAGAAATAGAAGTGCAGCCAAACTAATAAAATACAAATAACCAATTGGGAAGAGCAACTAAAAACGTAGCTATGCCGTTTCCAAGAAAACAATAGCTACTTCGGAGAAAAAATCGATTTTACCGATTGCGCTAAAAAAAATCATAAAATTTGCTCCACCGGAATGTAACTGCTAACAGGTCATAGATCATAAAACATTTAATGAGGAACTTGTCATCTTCCATGCAATTTTTTCACGTAAGTTCCTCCGAATATTTTGTTGCAACTTCTTCTTTGCTGCTGGATTTATTTGTATTTATGTATTTTTCAAGAGAACCTTATGATACGAAAAAAGGATGTTGCTAGACTAAAATTAAAGTACTAATCAGAAATTCATGACATTCTAGCACGATTTAACAATGGTGCAATAAAGTTTGCCATGCTTAATTGGACGCAGATTGTAGGAAATTCTCCAAGAAAAAACATTCTCTCTGCAGATCATAACGCTATAGTATCGACTTTTAATGCCAAACTCAAACATTATATCCTACACGCGCATATATTAATGAAATGTGATTCTTTTAAAAATTTTATTCGTTGTGCGAAGAATGACATTTTGCATGACACGAGATATGTTTTTTACATCTTCCATTAGTTAACAAAGATGAGCAAAGGAGCTTTACAAAGCTTGCGGAAGTTTGTATTAATCTATCGATTTTGAATTAAAAGAAGACTTTTTTAAAAACTAAGACCAGGACAGTGCTAAACGTAGCTACAATTTTTAAAATTTAGGACCGTTTCACAAATTCAATCTTTTATTTTCATAAACTTCTAAAGAATAGCCACTGCTTATTAACACGTAGAGTTCATTTGCTTATAATGGAACTTTTTAACGAGGACCAAACGATAGATTTTTATCTAATCATAAAGACGACGGGACCGAAAAAAGATACAGTAAATGGCATTAGAGTAAAATATAGCCCCTTATTGGGATTTATTAGAATTTAATTAAAGAATTTTCATATTTATGATCAAAAAACCCAAGTGAAAATTAGCGATAACTTTAGATAAAATTTACGAGAAAATAAAATCGTAATTTACGAATGACCAATCCATCGATTTCCTCATTCAACGCTTTTCTGATTAACCAAAAATCTCACCGTTTCCAAACAAATAAACTACGTAAATTATCCCATCTACTTTTATTTAAACGGATTCCATAAAATAAAAGAAAAATAGAGTCTTTCCGCTACAAAAATATCGGATTTTTCCGTAACTGTAGAAAGACAGGAGAGACCCAAGGGTAAAAGAATTTCAAGTGGTTTTTAAAAGGACAGGAAGGCAAAAAGAAAGGAAAGTAAAATGAGAAGATTTGACCAATAAATGAATGGAATAGAAGAGGGAGGAGGGGGGGGGGAGTTATAAGTTAATGGTTTGGAGGAAAGAGAGGGAAGAAAAGAAGACGCGACATGGAACGACGAATTTTAACGATCGATTAGAAAAATGTAACGATATAAAGAAAAACTCCTAAACCGTGAAAATAGACCAGATAAGCACTCACTCAGCAAATAAGACGTAGTTTCTTTTGTTGACAACAGGTCCCTGTAAATACATCGTCCTGAAAACCAGTATTTTAACTTTCTCCATACGTAGTAATGGGAAAGTATTGTGATCACGAAAAAAATCGACTTCGAGATTTCAACGGAAATACACGTTTTGAGGTCCCTAGAACACGTCTAGACTATTTTCGGAATGATGTGTGTGTGTATGTGTGTGGATGTATGTGATTGTGGGCGCTCTGACTCAAAAAGAACTTGCCATATCGGTACCAAACTTCATATATAACACTTTAGCATGAGTAAAAAGAACAGATTAGTTTTTGGACAATAACGGTTAACCGCAAGTCGAGGTTTATTCGAAACCCGATTCGGTTTTTGCGATATTTCTCCGTTAAAACATCATTATCGTATATACAATTCTATACAAATGTTATAGAGAATGTAATTTCCTACAACTTTAATTTGAAAAAATTAAGCAGTTATTGCTTAGGAATTATTTATAAATAATCGGTTTTTTCTGTTTCCATCAAATATCTCTTTTAAAGCGTCGTTATTGGTAATCTTCGTGAGGACCAAAGTTGTAGAGAATAATATTTCTTCCAAGTTTTGTTTGAAACAAATTTTCGTAGAACCATCCATTTCGGAGATAATTAACTTATTCGTAATTTCCAGTATACAGCGCCGCCACCATGTAGCGGTGAATTCTGTAAACATATTCAGAATATACCTAATTTACGGCAATAAGGACGACTGTATTCTTTTACGATACGAAATGATAATTTTGACTTATAACACTATTCATAATAATTTAAATATCTATACACCAAATATGGAGAAAGTCGTGTGTTGGCCACATCAGATTTTTTTATTATTAACTTTTCTATTTTTTTCTAAATTATTTACAGTGTGTGCTTCTCTGGTCGATTTTACAGTTTAGACGTTTTTCTTTGTATCATTCCAAATCACCGTAGTCTCCACGTTCTATCTTCAACATTAGAAAAACGTAGATTGGCCACGAGGAGGGAATTCACTAGTGGTATGATATACGTAGATGAGATGAAAAGAGAAAGAGGATGAAGAGAAATGTACAAGAGAACACCCGCACGGAAAATGGGGGGGGGGCGAATAAATCCTGCGAAAACAGTGTAAACAATAATGAATAAAAATAACAGCAACACAGAATATAAAATTATTCCTCAAAGAAGACAGTTATAATTAGACCCTTGTGCATAGTTAAATACAGGTATGTGCATAGGGAAGCTTCTCTTTAGATCCCTCCAGAAAGGAAGGAGAAGAGAGAGAGAGGGAGGGGAGAGAAGTTAGAGAGAGGAGAAGTTGCGGGAGGAAATGTAGGAAAAGGAGAGGGGGGGAGAGAAAGATGAAGGGAGAGCAAAGAGAGGTAGGGAGAGAAGGAAAAAAAGAGAGAGAAGGGGTGAGAGAGAAAAGGAAAGAGAGAGGAAGTGAGGGAAAGAGAAATAGGTAGGGGAAAAGCTTCGGTTGCAAGGCTAATGAGATTGCGAGTCAGATTGACAGGTCCTGTGCCGGTACCAATCGGGTAGAACGGAGATTGGGAAAGGTTGTGAGGATGGAGAAATGGGAACGAGAATGGAAAAAGAAAAACTGCGATCGAACGTCGGCCGCGGGAAACAGAAACGAGTGACAAACAAAAGTTTTTACAGCTTGAAAAAAAAAAAGAACTCGTAGTTAGGTAAATTTCGACGACTTTGAAACATAAAGGAATGGAGAGTAAAACAACTCGTCGCTGCAGCTGTAAAAAGTGACTAACAATAGAAAGAAAAAAAACAAAACGATGGTTTTATGGCTCAGACAGCAATCGACAAAGTTTTTGCGTTGACGTCGCTTCTGTCCCGTTGCGGTTTGCGTAATTCTTTTTTTTTTACATCGAGCAAAACGAACGACCAAGGATAGCAAAATTGGACACACATTTTCATCATTAGTATAAAATATGAACCACAAAACCTTTTTTATAATTTATTTTTCTTTTAATCCAATTTTAGGATGTCTGATAAAAATAAAAGATCGAAAATTCGCTAAAAAAAATAGCTCGTACGTTACACTCGCGTGAAAACTAGGTACCTACGTGCGACGCGCTTTTTAAAAAATGATAACATAAATATAAATTTTAAAATAATTTTGGGATTCGTTATTATCGAAATTATATGCCGTATTCGCTCGCGTAATTGTTCAACTTGATTTATGAAGGTGAAATAAACAAATAAAAGGTAATTTGTTTCCGAGTTGACCACTTTCATAGGATAGGAGAAAACCGCGTATTTCCTCAACCCTTGTTTTAGCGTATAAAAATCGCGCGAAAAATTCGAGGCAAATAACGCGAGTAAATAGGCGTACGACCAGAGCCTCTAAATTTTACATCTGCACAAAAAAAAGTTGTTATGGCACCACGCTTGGCGAGCAAACTGGCTTAAAAAATGAACCGCAGGTAAGTTTTTAAAAAATCGGTACAACATACATTGTACAAACTTTCTCATATACTAATGCGTTGTTTAGTTATCTTTAGAAAATGAAAATCGTATGAGCCTGTTTTTAGAAAATCCAATTTTTGTTCAAGTTGCCCAAGAATAAACTAGCCTTATATTCATTCATTGAGAAAAAGGAAATACGTAGAATTATTGCAGATGTATACTCAAGTAACTGTACGAAATTTGATCAAAATGGTTGGAGCCGTTTTTGAGATAGATTGCTGTTAAAGTTGGCTAGAATAAACTACCCTTATATACATTTTTTCAGAAATATGAACTATACAGTATTATTGAAGACGTAAACTCAAGTAACTGTACGAAATTTTATCAAAATCGTTAGAGCCGTTTTCGAGAAAATCGCACTGTTGTTAAAAATGTGTAGAATAAACTACTCTTAATTATTGATCAATGTCAACCATTTCTACGTATACTCTGCTCAGTATGATAAAATGCCTAAGTACGAGATTTCATTCATTTTCGCTCTACCGTCTAGGCTCCAGCGCCAGTAACAGACAGACAGACGGCATTCCGAAAACCACTTTTTCGGATTCAGCGACACCTAAAACGTATATTTCCGTAAAAATTTCGAGGTCGAATTTTTTCGCGAAAACAGTACTTTCTCGATACTTCATATGAGAAAGTAAAAAGTGTGCGTGGACCTCCTAGAATGCGTTTAAGGCACATACGCAATCATTTTCGAAAGATTTTTTTCTTCTAAAAATTGTCAAATTTTAGTTGATATTTTTAGACAACTAAAAATGACAGATTAAACAAATTAGGCAAATACAATTAAAATTTAGTTAAAAGTAATTATTTTTTTGGCTGTCAACTGTAATATAAGTAATAATGCTTAAATTAACAACTGTACAAAATTAAATTTTAAATTGCACGTTGGACTTTCGGAACTGCACAAAATTATTAGAGCTGCATGTTAAAATAGGTCCTGCATACGACATTTATTTAAAAAGATATTGAATCATCGACAAGAACAAGAGGACAAGATAAAATTTATCAGAACTTAATGGAAATATTTTTTTGAAAAACAAGCATGGGCTAATATTCACCACTTTTTAATCGGACCAAAGTCAGTCCTACGTGCCAGCGTGGCTTCAGACGTTACACGTTGTTCTTCATTCCGCAACAAGACGGAAGCAATTAAATGCTTACGTCATTTTTCCAAGATTAACACGCCTTTGCTTGTGATATGCTATTTTTAAATTCAAAAATACCATTTTGATGCACAGAAAAGCGAAAGGGCGGCTCGTTCCTTCTTATGTTTTACATATACAAATACTAAATTCCATCTATCGAGAGAAATTAATTAATTAAAAACAGGTTTCTTAATAAATAACTTTTATATTATGCACTAAAAAGGAAAAAATAAATTTTTATTTATTTATCGATCGTGAGTTCGGCTGGTAAGAAGGAACAAAATTTACAACAATTTCAGTGGAATAAATTCCTTCTTGCTCAACAATGTTGATTTACTAAACCATATATATATATATATATAATACAGGTGCCAACAAGTTGTTGGAGGAAGCCCAGTGGACACTTACCTAGATTGAAGAGCCGCTATATATATATATATATATATATATATATATATATATATATATATATATATATATGTATATATATATATATATATATCGAGTGAGGTTAATATAAAAGTTATTTTAAAAAACATTACCCAAACGCAAACTTCTCAAGGCACTAGCCATAGAAAACCGATTAAAAGTAGAGAAAACTCGCGAAAAACTGCCAAATAAAGAGAACTTTCGCCATGCATGATCAAAACGATCTCTGAAACTTTTTAAACCGACACTTAAAGATTACTTCGCTTCGGTGCTTCTCGACAAACAAAGCCCAAAGTTGAAAAAGGCTTAACTGGGCAAGGTGTCGTAAAGTGGTCGTGATAAGGGACGGAGGAGGAGGAGGCTGGATTGAGTGAGAAAGAGGGAACATTTTAGGAATGCTTGGTGGAAAGAACCAAATGGTTTTGGCAATCTAAAACTTTTTTTCCTCCCAACCCAACTACATCCCTTGTATCCCACATAACCACACACCCCATTCCCTCCCTCCAGAACCACATATCGCCCGATTCCTCTACTAAGTTTTTTTGATACCGTATTCAATGGGATTATCATAGCATAATTTTTTTTCGGAATTTTTCCACAAAAAAGCATCGGTTGATAGGATTAACACAAGGAACGTTCAGAAGTGGGATTTTCCCGAGGCTATTACCGCATATAATCAGAGCAAAGTGGAGCACACTACAAAAAAACATGAAATGGGGATTCTTATATTGGTCACATGAAATTAGCATTTTAAACGTTTTTCCTGAAACATTGTAATTTTTGGGTTTCAAACAGGTTTGTAGCAATAGAGAAATATACAGCTCGTCTTGCGGGCGATAACAAAATCCATAATTCAGTATAAAAAATGGTAAAATTACATACTTATCTGAGGTATATCCAACTGGTTGATGCAACCTTGATATGGATACTATGGATGCCTAGAACAACTATACATTTTTTTAACTTAAGTTCTACATTCTCGAATTTATTTCATAGCGCAAGTTTAAATCGGAATTTGTGGATTCCCGACCTGTAAGCCCGTGCCCACTTTTCTCTTCTTCAGATTTTCTTCCCTCGAATATTTCTTCCCGAGTCATTTTCATCGAAACTGCATTTTAAATAGGAAGAAAGGAGGATTTCGGCCAGGATTACAATTTTCTCCCTTTCACACATAAATATACGCTGCAAGAATCACACCAGAGCGAGGATTATTATTCCAGTAAAATACGGTTCTTCGCTACGCCCCATTCGACTCTTTCGCGGCAGAATTTTCATCCCCCCTCCTCGGCGATCCAGATTTCTAAGAAGAACGATCCCTCGGCACCAACCTAAATCCGAATCATTTTCTCCGTCACAACCATCAATCCGCTAAATCTCCACCCACCTCGCGTTCTTCTTTCGAGGTGAAAGATTTATATTCCCTCCCTCCCCCACCCCCCTCCTCAACGAGCGCAGCATCCAACGTGGCCTCGCCAAAAGAAAACCAGTATTTTTTTTATTCCTCTCTCTTGATTTTTCTGCGGCCTTCGCTATTCCTTTCCCCAGTTGAGAACGATTGCGCTTTAACAGAATCTTTTCGTAACACATTCCCTTAAGACTCCTCAAAATCCTCCCACCTTCGATTTCCAATCCGACCTTTTATTGGCACTATGACGCAGTTTTTATGTCCTTTCTATCTCACACTACCAAACGCTTACCAATTCTTGTCTTCTTCCTGATTCTTCATCCGTTCTCGACTTGCTAAGCAACTTTTAATTGATGCCGATTAACAACCTGCCCGAGTACAAGGTTATCACGAAAAGGACTGATATCTTTTTTAATAATAATTTTATCGAAGCATTGGTAAACTAATTTCGGTGTAATTTTACGGGAAAGTTCGGAGTTTCTTTTTCTAATATAAAAAGATTTAACTGAAAACGTGCTCCGTCGACTTCATAACTTGTTAAAAAACGCCTTGACGAAATTTTGTTCTGCCTTATTCAAAATTCCTATGCTAATATTTTCTATGTATTTATTTCAGATTCTCCGACACGCTCCCATTTTCTACAAAACCTTCTCACCAAACCAATAATCAAGTTCGGAAAAGGATTTCATTATTAATTATTATTATTGTTATTAGTTCAACCGATTCGCCATTTCATAATGTTATTAATATTTGCACCAATGGATCTTTTCATTCGTGTTATCGAATGTTCAGGTATTTATCCATTTTTATTTATTCATAATTCCCCGTATCAAATAAAAATTCACTCCCATACGCATGATAAATAAACTATTACTTTTTGCGTGCAAATCATGCAGTTTATTAGTGGTCAAGAATCATGACGCCAATCTTTGGCGGAATGGCGCAGATGCTTGGTTATGATGTCAGCTGAACATACATTTCCCAATGGAAAAGGTCTTCAGGTACATTCATTTCGTTGGAAACAACACACCGTATAATATGGTCAAAATTTCACGTGCTGCGAAACGTGTTTTTACGTGATAAATTTGGACCTTATTCGCAGAAACCGACACTGGAGGTCACTGCAAGCATGTTGAAATTAAAACGAAAATATATTATCTCATAAAACATCTAAACAAAAATGACAGACATCCATTAAAATGTGGAATAAGAGATATGAAACCGAAGTTTCATCCATAAATCTAGCTACTACTCTTCAATAATACCTATATATTAATAGTTTATTTCAAAAGGAATGAATTCCGTGTGACTCACGCAGCCATGCGTGAAAATAGGAAAGGAATATTAATTTACCACACCGAAGCAGAATTCTGACGAATATCCAGGCCGATATTAGTTTAATTTCTTTTCAAAAAAATTTTCGAAAATACCGAGCAGAAAGCTCGATTTCTTCGAACGGAAATCCCTTTCAATTACGAATGCGAATGATTCCGAAAAGCGAGTTATATGTTTCTTTTTCGTGACCGGAATTCCTGAACGTCTTCGAAAAAAAAACAAATAAACGCCGAAAGGTTGCCGGCCGTGGTAGCGGCCTCTACAGCTGCGAGAAGAGTGAAGTGAAAGGAGGGGCTATACAGAAAAGGGATCCTTTAAAAAATGCGAAAGGTGCGGTGAGAGAGAGAGAGAGAGGGCGGGTGGGTTTTACACGGTCGACAGAGCAGAGGGAAAAGAGACGGTTGAAAATGAGAAGGGTAGGAAAGTTGGTGAGGGGGAGAGGTGCAGAGAGAGAGAGCGGTATAGGGAGGGAGGAAGGCAGATGTAGGATTAGAGAGAGAGAGCGGGAGGAGATAGGGCAGGGGTTCCCAACCATTTCGATGTGGCGAGCACTAAGTTTAACAATAAGTTGTATCCTAATAGAACGGTGGTGCCCAACCTACGACCCGCGAAGGGTTTTCGTGCGGTCCGTGAATCCATGATGAAAAAGCTATCCGAAAAACGCAAATTCATATAATTTTATGAAAATTTCGTTAGCAATTCTTTTAACATCTGAATTTTTTACTATAAAAACCTCATTAATACCATATTTTCACTTAAATGACACCTCAGAATATATAGGTAACTTCCGATTTAAATTCTAATCCGGCCCGCGGAAGAAATGGCAACTTCCAATGCGGTCCGCCGAACAGGGGGTCCCTATGCAAGTACGATTTCGGGGGTCCCTCTTCTTTATCTGCAATGTTCCAACAATGGCCATTACGTGACCTGGGATAATGAGGTAGCGGCGTTACGCGGTACTTTAGCTGGAGTCAGTACTCTATAATTTAAAGATATATGTCACATACATTCTACCTTTCTCCACACCAGAGAATTTAGTTTGTCGTTTGTCTCAGCTCATTTATCTGTATCGATATTTATAAATATACTGTGCCAGTTACTGACGACGATGAATTATGGTATATACAAGCAAAATCTGGGGGCCCCTCTTCCGGGGGCCCCTATGCGTAGCATACCCTGCATACCCCATCCCGCCGGCCATGCCGCCGAAGGATTCGCAACCACCGGTGTGGCCCGCAACGTTGAAAAGGTTGGGCACCACTGCCCTAAAACATTAAGCGAGCGCCAATTTGTGCACTAGAATATCGAAAGTGCACCACTACACTAGTAAGGTAGTAATGATAATGGATAAAATCAAACCATCATCAAAGTTATCCTTAATGGTACTGAATACGTTTAGAAAGAAATCAACCGAGCAAATTAAATTATTAGTCCTAAGAAATGGGATATATGGCAGACTGCCCAATGTGTTTCTTCCGTTATTGTATTATATTTGTATTTTTTTGTCTAAATTTTCTGTAAGTTTTTACGTTTTTGTAGGTGGTAGAAGAGACTGTCTAATAGTCTCAATCTCGCTCAAAATAAAGCCGATTATCTATCCATATAAAGTTTCTAGTAGGCCCTCTTCGACGCTGGGCCTATACGAATTGCGTAGGGGTAGCTACGCCACTGATGTAGAAAGAGGGAGGGTGGAGAGAGAGAGATTTGGAAGAGGTAGAGAAAGAGGGAGAGGTATAATGGGCGAGGAGGAGTAGAAGAACTGCAGACAGTAGGAGAGAGGTAGATTGATGGATAAACGTCTTGATTAGGGCGAGATTGATACAAGATAGTCTCTTCTTCCACCTAACCAACCGTCAATTACACACGAGAAAGCAAAGAAATTCCATTAAATAAAATGCTACCTAACTGCAATTCCAAGTTGGCATTAATGGAAATTAATGCGAGACGGATACGTGCTTGAAGGGAAAAACTAATGATAATAAATTAAAGGCTGTGTATCCTAATAAAAAACTGCTGGAAAACACCCACGCGAGAAGATAGGGCGTGAAAAACCTGCGAAACTATTTTAATGGCATTATTTACGTAACAGGTTGAGAGGATCACGAAAGATGAGTGCACGCAACGAGATACACCGGGAGAGAGAGAGAGGAGACGGAAGAGGAAAGAGATGGGAGAGATGGGGAGAGAGGGGCAGAAAAGGGAACGCTAGAGAATGGGAGGTATGTAAAGAGAAACTGTGTGCGTGTGTCTGAGAGACAGAGACAGACAGACAGACAGCCATATAGAGCAAATACGAGAGGATAATATTTTGGTATGCAGAGATAAGTGACAGGAAGGAAGAGAAAGAGGGAACGGATGAGAGAGAAGAACGGAAACAGGAAGGCTAGAGAAAGAGAGAGAGAGAAAGGAAGAGTGCCGCGAAGTAATGCAGAAAGAGAAAGTGGAACGGAATGAGAGAGTGAGCGGCGAAAGAACACGCCTCCGAAGACTTCGATGGCTAAGTGACACGCAAAAAAGGGGTTTTCGCCCCTAATACCGAGCGGCCTTCGTATTTCTCCTCTCTCTCTCTCTCTCTCTCTCTTCCACGCTCCTTCCCTAACACTCCTCAATTCTATGAGGAGGAGGGGGGGGGGGAGAAGAAGAAGAAAAAACCCTTTTCCGCCACACCCTATACAATGCGTCTAAGGCAGTCTTGATTGTTTCCCGCGAAAGAGGGATCCGTCTGGGATGGAAGGAAAACACCCCTGTGATCGATTGCCTTCGGCAGACCCGACCGTCTGTTAGTACGCGAAAGGCGTATTTGATGCGACGCGAGGCATACAAGGCGGCGAGTGAAGAGCCGTAATTCTCCTGAGGTAGGTAGCCTACGCTTAAAAGAGGTTTGCCAGGTGTCAAATAATCATAATAATTTACCTGCTAATTTACTCGATTATTTAAATTCGTGCCGCAAGACGACCGTTCTATCGAGCGATCAGGCGATAGTCAAAGGACGCCTTATTTCCCGGCCATTTCCGTTTATCGACGTATTTCCATAACGTTCAACACGTCCCGTTATCAACTTCGCTATCATATCCGACTATAAACAACTTACACCTTAAAAATCTCCTTATAATTCTATCTCCCTTTCTTATTTTCATTCGCTACTACATACATAGCCTGATCAATCTTCCACTTTTTTACCGATTTACATCTTTCCACACCCTTCGAGTTCGATAAATGTGGCTCTAAAACACTGTGTTGCACTCAGGATTGCCGCCTTATATTCATCAATGACCTTAAGATTTTCACAGGTGAAAAAGGAAAGTACTTTTTTTGCTGTTTTTAAATACAATAGCTAAGTAGCTTTGATACAACTGTGAATAACAAACAGTAAAGAGGCATACTTTGCGCATGTTTATTTACTTTCCCTTAAAAGTAAATTTTTTGTTGCTAATGGAACATTTTCGTACTTCAGTTCGCTGATGTATTCTTTTAGAAAATTTAGAAAATCCTCGCAGGGCATTCTAAAATTTAACTTAGTATAAATGTCCGCCATTGCTAGTTCTACTCTCATCCCATGTCTTTTATTCGTGCCTGCTTCCGGAAAAAAAGCATGAGGCTACCGTTTATGGATGAAGTCTTTACTCACAGCAACAATAAAAAAAAATTAAAATCCCAATACATAATGCCAATTTCGACAACTTTCGTGCTGACACGAAGAATTTTACTCTTGACCCCAGAACTCTTGAGGTCAAACCCTGGTTGCACTGCCTATCCTTCGGCTCATCTACCTACTCCCCGTAATATGAAAGAAAATTCAGAGGCTAACAATAAGATTGAACTGAGTTCTCCAGCTAATAAAAATAAGTTATCATTTATAGTTTTTTTTTCAAGTTGCAACGTTAATCACCAACTCCATAAAAATGTTAACTATAATTATGTATGATATAGTTTTCTCATGAAAAATTACATCTATAAATTTTTTAAAAAATATCTATAATATGCTTTACTTTTGCTCAACTGAGCTCCTTTACAATGAAATCATATTTTAATATAACATCTGAAAATCAGTTGAAGGGCTTCGCACTAGTCATGAGGCAGCGATTTGGGACCGAACGCATAAACAGGAGATGACGTAAATAGACGGCACAGACGGACGAGACCGCGCCAATAGAATCATGTTTTCGAGAGCGAATAAACAGATCGATTCAAGGCTATGTCATCGGTAAAAAGAACAGTCGTTGGGAACGTGGGATTGCATGCACGCTTAGAATTACTAGAGCTAAAAATAGACTAGCCACGTGGCAGTTATGCGGGAGGTTGAAACGGGTACTTTTCTTCTCGCTTCTTCAGCACACCGCAAAAAACTTATAGCAGCGGTTCTCAACCTTTTTTGTCCACGTCACGCTATGTTCAGTTCATTCAGTTTCGCGTCTCCCCAATTACAGTTCCATTATCTTCAAGTCACCTGTTAAAGATTAATTGGGTTTTCCCTAACACATAAAGATAAAATTCTGGCTTTTAAATAAGCACGACTGTTTATTCTCCTGGTTTTATTTATGTTTATAAGGCAGAAAATAGGAGTATATGGAGAACCAAGTTTAACCTAGAATAATCACGGACCTGTCAACGGACAGACTACCTATGGTGATGATGAAGGCAGAATATGATAAACTGTTAATTTATCAAATATTCGCGTCACCCCTCAATAATTATTAAAGTAAAAAGGACTGAATACATAGGCAAAGAAAGTTTGTGAACACCTAATTCTAAACCAAAATTTCAATGTAGAGTAGGAGACAAATTATGAACTTGATAGGGAATCGAATGACAGCCCGGGTTCGATTTCCGGTGAAGTTCTTCCACTACGTTTGAAATAATTTAATTCATAATTGGCCACTTTGAATCTAAGATTAAAATAGTTTTTTCGGTCCAAAATCGAGGAACTTTTCATTCTTGGGAGCATCGCAGAAGACATTTAATTGAGGCTGACCCGATTTTTCCAGCGGAGTTAAAGGATGAGATAACGGACGAAGACTCACGCGAACCATTCAGTCGAACTGGGCGGCTTAAACGACGTCAAGGACTCGATAGTACATTACGCTAACTTCTTTTCTTTTTAATAGCCGCTACGGGAACGAAAATAAAATATATAAAACCTTCCGGTGAATCATTTTTTCCTCCTACATAGTGGATAAAATGGGTTTAAAAAAATAGACGATCGGAGAGCGCACACCACGTCAATTGGGAAACAGATTTACGTTTAACAAAAAAGCCGAAAGAGGCGATAACAAATTTTACCGGATGTAACAAGAAAATCTCCCTTACATACTGTATATACCCGCGATGAAAAAGGATAATAGATGACGAAACGAACCCCTGCGAACCTCGCAAAAAATGGATAGGTTTTTTTTATAAGAATCGCGGAATACTCTGTATAAAAAAGAAGGAAATTTTTCTAAATCCAATATCGGATAATAGAGGCGAATGAGTTTCATCGGCACGGAACAAGATGTGAGCGCGGCCTGGAAATTATTGAAGGGATTAAAGTGATAGGAAAAGAATGCGCGAGAAGTGCTCTCAAGAGGGAGTTGGAGAGGAAATTGCACGTACATACATAAAAATTAAATAAAAAAAAGACCGACCTCTCAAAAGTAAAACCCCCATGTTCCCGTACGAGCAAATGAAAATTATTTTTCTCCCATTTCCTGATTGCCTTTGATTCGACAAAATGAAGCGGAAGGGAATCGGATTAAGCAATCGTTTTTCTTTCTTTTTCTCTCTCTATATATATACGCCGTCGGAGAATTTTTGCTTTTGCCGTGGATTAGTGTTCAAGCGCTCGACTCCTATGGAGCATATTGTTTTGTTACGGACGAAGAAAAAAAAAGTTTTAATGATGAAAGTTATGATGAAACTTGTTCGAATAATTCGTTTCGATTGCGAACTCGGAAACTATTAACTCCTTCGGTAAAAGTAATCGCTGAAGCTCAGAAGTAGCCTATACAACGTTAAAACCCCATAGAATTCGTCTGAAGAAACCGTAATACAGAGATAAACATAAAAATTACACGCCAGGCCTTCCTAAGGCGCGGAGAATGCGCTCTGAAAATAGTGTCTTATAATGCGAGCCCGCGTTATATAAAGCTTAGCAATGTGAAAGGAAGGGTGTCTTCTATAACCGTTCAGGCGCCCTCCTCCAAACCCAAAGTTCCCAAACCTATCTCCGATTCACGTATAATAGGGGAGACCGGGGCAAGTTGATACAGGGGCAGGTTGATACAATGCGAGTAGCGTGACAACGCGCATGCGTAGGTTTGTGTCTGTGGATGGGGATAAGCCTTCCACTGGTGCCTCCAGTTCGCACGTGTATTTGGCGATGCGGCTGTGATTGTGTCAAAGTTATTCTAGTAAAACTGTTTTTGGTAACGTAAAGTAAATATTTTTGTTGTTGTTTGAAGTCAACTGGAGTACTTTGATAAACCTTTTGACATTTTTTCGGATTCAGATGTTATTTGTGCGTCCTAAGGTAAGAAAATTCCGTTGTTGTTGATTGATTATGTGTTGTCTCTTTTTGCGTATCAAGGTTTGAGGGTAATGGCGTCGTTTGGGGCAAGTTGATACATTTTAAATGGGGCACGTTGATACTATGTATCAACTTACCCCAATTACTTCCAATTTTTTTTTCTTGTTTTTCACAGGAAAATGGTCCGGAATTACATAAAAAAGACGAAGAGTGGTGAAGTACCGCGGGAGCTGTTGATTTTGTCCGATGACAGTGAAAGTGATTAACTGACTTTCATTTCCTTTTGAAATTACTTTTTCAAGAAAAATATTAACAATTTTAAGTAATTTTTTACACAAACGCAGCATATTTTTTCAATCTTTTTACTCATTATGCTGTTATCTCTCAAAATTATTATTTTTATTCAATAAAACAATTTTTTGCTCAAGCTTCTTGTTATTGTATCAACCTGCCCCAGGTTGGGGCAAATTGAGACGTTTCGACTTGCCTAACTAAACAGGCTTTCATGGGTTTCTTATACTAATCAAATCAAAAGACGGGGAAATAAGACATAATTTCATGATTTTTAAAAATAGAAACAAAAAAATTCAGAAATTAAAAACCAAGAAACGTATCAACTTGCCCCGGTCTCCCCTATGTACAAATAAGAGTGCTGTTGTAGATTATCTAAGCTTATAAAGAAAAGACTTGGGCCCTCTAAAATATCGACTCCTTGCGCAGTCGCGTTAATGAATGCATGAATTCTCGAATTTAAAAACGAAACGTGCAGTAGCGAATCCGTGTTATAAGAACCCAGGTTTATAGGAGAGGCAGGTGAAAAAACAGACAAGAAAGTAAGAGTGAATGCTAACCGTTGCGGCATGATATATTCACCTATACGAACACAGCAATACAAAATCTAATGCCGAAACGAAACAAACCAAATCAATTTTTGTTATGTAATGGCACATAAATGCGCAAGAGAACAGGAGAAACCGGAAAAATGTGACATTGGTCTATCTAATATATAGACTCAAATGTCCGCAAAGCGAGATGTGGTCAAAGCTAATAATTTTATAAAATTTCGGTAGGAGTAGAAAGGCATTTACACGTTAAAAGAAACGTCCCATATAACAATCTGTAAATAAAGGTGATTCCCTCGGATTATGATATGAATTCTTTATTCTAGCCATTCGTGCGTTAAAATTTCAGATTTCACCATAGGACTTTGCATAGATAAAAAAAGAGCGTAGTCTACATATAATGGTATCTAATTAGTAGCTACTTTATCCATGGCAGCGTTTTAGGAAGTGCAGGTCGCGAGCCAGTAATAATGGGTTGTAAAGACTCACGAAGAAAATATCTAAAGAGATCAAATGTAGCGAAAATGACAGGGAAATAAATTACTATACTAGAAAAAATATATGCCTTTGATGTTTGTTATCTCTTATTGGGAGTTAATGAGGACGCAATGCAAGAGCAATTCTTATTCATTCTATTACAAATGGTTGCGAGACAAAGATTTTGTTTTTTAATCACCGACCTACATAGGCCACGCGATCGCAGACACAAAAATTTACCCAAATTTAAAAAAAAAATAAGACCGCTGGCCTAAAATAAAAACTATTCAACCAGCATTTTTACCTTCCCTTCAGCGCAACGAAAAATAAAAAAAATACGCACTTCATCAGGTGAAACAGAACCACTGATTGTGGGAAGAATCGCCTCGAGGAACAATTACACTGAAATTGACGCGTGGATAAAAGAAGAGCGACTTCTCGCGAAACAAACGAACGAACAAAAAAAAAGAAACGAAAGCGATTCTTCCTTAAAGACAAACGATTCCATTATTTTTTTGAACGATTAACGTCGGAAGAGATAGCGTCGATGTTTTTTTTTTAAAAGGCTTCTTCTACCTTTCTCTCCCTCTCTTTCGAGTTAACGTTTATCAGGGAACACCTTCCCTGGCATCCTTCCAAGTTTCCACGAATTCAAAAGGATTCGAGGCAACGACTCGACACTTTCTTATTCCCTGCGGAATGAAAGGAGGAGGAATTATCTTCAGGGTATTCACGAACATCTTCCTTCCTCTCGAATGTTCCATTCCTTTGCCCTGGTGGAAGATAGTGAATTTTATTTTTGGGTCTAAGGCTAGCGTTATTTTGGGGGCCCTTAACATGAACTAAATCAAACCATAGATGGGTAAAATATTTCTGTGAAAAGTAGGTTCTGAAAAAACGTAACAAGTACCGTCTACTCCAGGAATGGCAAACATTTTTTTTGCTGGCATGCCAAAATTACAAAAAATGGCTACCCTTTTCTCACTTACGTGCCAATTTAATATAGATCAGAAAATAAATAACTTTATGGTTTGACTGTGATCATTTATTCGCAGACCTACAAGCTACAATAAAATTTTTTCATATAACACTCAATTTATCGTCTATTGTTCACATACTTAAGAGCCTAGAAAAAGATAGATTGGTTATAATAAATTCAATTTATTATCTAAGAAGACTCATTGTCCCAGATAATTTATCGCTGAACGACAATTATGGACCTACAAACATATCGTTCTCGGACAAAAAGTCATTGTCAGTCGGTTATTTAAAAAAAAAGTAATTTCAATATCGCTATAATTAGCCTTATATTAAGGAGACAGCCAATAGACGAGTTTTTTCTTCTGTTGCGTGCCAAAGGTTGCATTCCTAGCCGATTTTCATTTTTTTGAGAATTCCAATTATTTCTGCCAAACGGGAGCCCGTCCACTTATTTTATCCCCCTTCCTCTCCCTCGCCAATTCCTTCCCAACTAACTCCTACATCCTTCCCTCCCCCTCCCTCAAAACAGTTTACGGACGAAGAATTTCGGAATAAGCAATCAACGGATACCGGAGAGAAAAAAAACCTTTTTTTTTAAATATAGAAGGATTCAATTAAGAAAACCTATTCCGGAAGGTTGATAAGCAACTATTAAAAAAAAAAATAAGGAAACTGCAAAAAAATCAAGACAGGTGAAGGGAAATGGCATTAATAACTCTTATCGGAAATGGGAAAATTCTGTTCGGGTTCATTCGTCTCGAGTTGGAGTTTGGAAACAGTTTCTCGCGTTAAATTGGGCCCGGTGCGATAAAAAAAAGGTTCCAATTATTTTATTTGTTGCAGAAACTTTGTTTAAACGGAGGAGAAAAGAACGAAAATGTTTTATTATATTTTAAGTTTCCTCTCCGACTCGCAAAAAGGTTGGGTTCTAGAAAATAAGCGAAGAGATAAGAAGAAAATACAATTAAAATGCAATTAAAACTAACACTCATATTAAGGATTAATAGCATAGCTACCAAAAATTCTGAATAAACAAATAATAAGTGAACTGTAAACCTAAGCGTGTAGCTGGGTGGTTCGGATTTGCGTGTCTCATTGATGCTAAAGTGATGAACCTTATTTATTCAGCACTCTAATGAATTTGACGACATTGTAGCGGTTGACTTACTGTACTAATTTCTGTGCTGATTTAGTAACATAATCATTCCTTAATTGATGTATTACCTTAGCACAGTACCATACCTCGCTTATCGCCATCTTCAAATCCACGATTTCTACCGCTATCTTTATTAGCGTAGTTTTCCTGAACGTTTACGCATTTTAAAAAGTTAAGTGATAAACTGATCTTTTAATGTAGAGTTTTGGTAAAAATGATTATGGAAATATTCCGATAGATTTAAACAAAAACACATCCGAGCTTTCAGCAAAATAATTTTGTACTGATTTTCCTCTGAATGAATTCCTGACTTGGCTGCTTTTTTGGACAGCAAACGCCATTTGTATTGATTTGGGATCGGAAATAATTTATCGCTATAGCAATCTGTGGTGAACCATCATCTGACGATTAAAGGAATAAAATGGGGTTGTTTGAGGACTAATGAACGGAAGGATTGCAGAATATTAGCCTTCAGGATCATAGCAGTAAAATGGATAAAAGGGTTTATGAAATGATGAACAGAAGGGTTGTAGATGAGGGATGAACTGAGAAACACCTGAAAGCTTAATAGACTATAAGACGTCATGAGAGGCACAAGACGTTTCTATATATCTATCGCATAGGGCTGTCAACCTAGGTAGGACGAAATACATAGTAGATACATTTGACGTACATATATCAAGATTACGTAGTATAACGAAACATGATCTTCCATAAGCATGGGGATATGTTCTTGAAGTTAATTTTTCTCTCAAAATGTCATTAAATAAATTCAAATTGAAAAAATAAACCCGATCAACTAATGCTTTTGTTATACCATGCAAAAGAAGAAAATCATTACCATGTGAATGGCGTACATTTTATTACATTGTGATTCTTAATGTGAAATAAAATTGCCTCTTTCCCTCAATGATTGCAGTAGTGTAACGTAATGTTTAATTATTTCGAAGCTTACGACGAACGGAATATTTGTTCGATAAAACTGTCCGCAAGTGATGAGTCGAATGATTATCAATTTAGAGGCGGAACAGTTCATTTTCCCCTAATTCCGAGTAATGCGATACATATTCTCAAAAGTAGTCGCTTTTCCTAATAAAAACAGCGGCATTACTTATAAATACTTCCCTCGCCGTTAATAAAAGTAAATATCTTCTTGTTGAAACGACCGGCATTAGGCAACAGAAACAAAACATTACAAAGAAAAGCACTCGAAAAGACAGATAATATAACTAACTAATTAAAACATTCCGCCCATTATTATTACCGATCGAGAGACCCGCTTATATTTGCGGCGGGACGCCACCAAATATTTGTACATATTTCGTGACACGCAATAATGAAATCGGAATTGAATATTTAGCATGACGCCGTCCTTTTCCTTTTTTTTTTGCTACGCGATCCGCATGCAAATTAACATGGCAGAGGGGTTTGGGAGGGAGGTATAGAAAATCGATGGATCGTTTTATTTCGAGGCACGCCACCAATGGTAAGCTCAAAACATTTCCCCGCGGAACAAAGAGGACTCGCTTGTCTTTTTCAAAGAAAAAAAAACACTTCATCCTCGGAGGGAAAGAACGCCAGCATCCCCGAGGAGTTCTTGAATTATTCATCCGTCCGCATTTCTCTCACTCTATATACATAAGGTTTTTTTTTTCGAAACAAAGGTATACCTTTCTTTTATTATTATTATTTCTTTTTTCTCTCGGAAGTTTCCCGGCATAGTTTTTATATTGCGGAGGTAATTCAAGCTGCATAGGATTATTTTATTTTTGTGGTCAGGTGATATTTCCTAAGAATCGTCTTACAATTTTATTGAAGTTGTATTAATAATCACTGATGTTTGTAGTTTTATGTATAATTTGCTATTTAGTCCCAGTATGTTAATGCTGTTTTGGAGACATTTTGGGATGACACCGGTGGATGATAATACTATAGGAATAATGCTCACTTTGTCTTGGTTCCACATATTCTTGACTTCTGCTAGTGGTGTGTATTTTTGTATTTTTTCATTGAACTTTTTTTCTAAATTCGGTGTGTTTAGGATTGTTGTCTATCAGATATGTTATTTTATCTTACCTTTTTATTAGCCTGATGTCTGGTTTGTTATGGGCCATTGTTTGGTCGGTTATAATTTTCTCTGTTCCAGTATGATTTAACTTTTTCGTTTTCGAGTACAATTTCCGGTTTGTATTGGCACAATGGCGTGTTGTTATTTTCTACTAGATTATATTTCTCACTTATTGCTAGAATGAATTTGTCTGCATACATTATCGTGTCTTATTATATATTCAGTTGGGGCTAGTAGGCTGCATCCGTTTGTTATGTGTTCTATTGTCTCTGGTAGGGTTTTGCATTTTCTACATTTATCGTCAGATACCGACGGATCTTTTATGATGTATAAAATGAAGAACTCACGAGACACGGTGAAGACAGGATGAATAAAATTGGAAAAATGCCTCCAATTCACCGTAAAGGGGGTACTTACGTGCCAAGGCGCAGAAGACTCGCAGGATCACTGTCGAAACGCGCGTCCTGAGTGATCCGGCGAGTCTTCTGCGCCTTGGCACGTAAGTACCCCCTTCACGTTGAATTGGGGGCATTTTTCCACTTTTATGATGTGTTTTGCGTAATTCCTTGTTTTTATTACTTTGTCTTGGGTGGCTATATTGAAGCCTTCGCTTTGTGCGAATAGTTTTCCTGTGGTGAGCTATTTATTTGATCCTTCTTTGTCTATGTGGTTTTGTGAGAACTGGTACGGGTGTTTTCCATGTAGTATTTATTTCTCCAGGATTCTATTTTTTGGTCTTCCGTTGTTATGTGGATATTGTTGTTGTTATTATTATTATTGTTGTTGTTTCCAAGGAAATAAGAGTTACGAAACCGAGAGAGAAAAAATACAGACTCCGAAGAGAAAAATAAAATTTTAATAAAAAATGTCTTCGAAAGAGGTGAAAAAATCGGAGAATTTTTTTCCCTCCCAAGAATGCCACGGTTAACTAATTTACAACGCGTTGCGTGTATCAACCGTAAAGAGATTATATAAAAAAAACGAAGGTGAAGGAAAAGCATCGGAAAACAGTTTGATCGCTCGGAGTTATGGGATCAGGGCGGAGAAGTAACGGGCGCATCGCGTTGTTTACGGGACGCGGAATGCGAAAAAATAGAACGCGCGGTGAGAAAAGGATAAATCGGAGTAAGTAATATAATCGATATCGAATTGGTGGAACTACACTGTAAATTCATTTGCACAAAAATAGAAAATTTTTATGAGGGCAAAATTAGGTATATATGTGCTATTTATATAAATACGAGAAGTAGATCCCAGTATATGTATGTACCTACTACGAAAAAAATCGTCGGTATTGTACTTCTCTCGCTCTCGAGCCTTTTCCGTTAGCATAATGGCGACAGTAATATGAAATGGCCATTATTATAGTTATATAAAATGAAAATTTTATCGTTTTTCCAAGAAAAATATTGTTTATTAATTTTTAAGACGGTATAAATTCAAAGCGGTTGTTTGTCCTTCCGTCGCCGCACGCGGCTCTGTTAAGTGCATCTAATCGTCGCGGGATTAACAAGAATTGTTACGCTCGCGATTTCTGACTGCAATCTTTTAGATTATGTAGAAGATACAGTGGAACAAACGCGAGAATACAGCAAACCAAGGAATTATCTTCGATAAAAGAGAAAGAAATTAACTTTTTTAAATTCATCCGCATTTTGAATGGTATGAATAACTCAATAACGAAAAATATTAAAAGCCATGCTTTAATTTAAAGGATCAAACGAATACAAGGGTTTTATTCGTTCGTTGAGCTTAAAAGATAAACATACGTGAGCATTTCATATACTTGACGTCATATACATACTGATCGTATAATACCGGTGATACATTTACTGTAACCAACTATATAGTATGTACCTTCAAAATTATCGTGTCAAACTCGTTGCCGAAATCCAATCGGCATATGTACATACTATGCCTTTCCATTAGCCGTTAAAAGATTTATTTTATGAGAGAATTTAAGGACGCATATACACATTTCTATATATCCCTAGACCCAATCAGAAGCGCCAACTCCGCACTTTATGGAACACAACCAACTCGCGAGTGAAATGAATTATTTCGGGCACCTTAAAAGTCTCAGTTCCAAAAATGTACGTCGGTGAACTTCCGAACAAAAAAAAAACGCCTCCGCCGTCCATCATGAGAGTCCCAAATAGCAATCGGCATTCGAAATGCATTCCATTTAAGGTTTTAAAAGGGCGATTTTTCCCCCCAAGATGTATGGGTCGATGAATTAGGGTAAATTTATTACTCCTGGAAATCCGTGAAATAGGAAGAGACCAGTCACCGCCACAACGGTATAACGGGAAGTTATTTCGTGCACGTGAAGAAAACGGGTGCATGGGTCCATTCTTTATTAAAGTTTACTGCATTGAGGTCCAATCAATTTTTTCTTCTGTTCACACATATCAGACGGGCCATAACCTGTAACTACTCAGTCGCAGATGAATAATATCTATTTCATTTCGAATATAAAATTACAATATAAAAAAATGGATGAGTTTAAAAAAATTGGTACTGGTAAAATTTAGATTAACGTCCTGTATTTATAAGACAATGAAGCCGAACTTTAGTAGAAACTAATGTGTACTTGAATGATTTCGAAACGAGAAAAACTCACTTTGTAACAATTTCACTCCAATTAAATCACTTTAATAGCGACATAGGTTTTGATTTGTAATGTTAGTTAAGCCTTTTTCTAGGATTTTCACTCCACTGGTAAGTAAGATTGGATAAACTTAGTAGCCTGTTACGGAATCAAAGTTTGCATTGGGGAAAGGATTGGAAGGTTAATGTTTTGGACACACTTTCTTTAAAACGATTATGTTGCTAAGCAATCAAACTCAGGTCGTAAAAATATCACTCTAATAAGAGTGAAAATCTTGTTACAAAGTTTGCCTTTCCTTTCCGTGTTTCGTTTTCACTTGCGAAAAAACTGACTGAAGTAACGTGACACGGTTTCATTTTTATTTTACAACAGATTTTGTGCCTTTACTCGCTTGTTTACAACATTTGTATTCTTCCATTTTAAACCACATGTAACTATTATTTCTTTTCTCGAAGGCATCGAAGAAGAATGAACCTTTCCCGATTAATGCACTCGACCTTTAAGTTATCCAAACGAAATAACTCGACCGCCGGACTGCATATACTGGGTACAAAATCTCATATCCCGAAATGCAGCGGAGAAACAGCGATAAAGAGAATAGGTTCAAAAAGTCCACTCGAAGGCGGAGGAACAATGCAAGGGACGGAAGATATCCACGACGGCGACACAGCATCCTTTGTCTCGCATTATTAAGAGTCCAGCGACGGCGGACGGGCGAACTAAACTAATAAGCCTCGAGGCGGTATAAGGAGGGTTGGAAAACGTCTTAAATATTTACGACGAAGGAGGATTAATGATGCATCCTTCGTCTTGGCAACGATCCATTTCGGCGACACGTTCCGACGGAACGAATTCGTCGTAAAATCGCGTCACTTCGCATATCCGTTCGGCTCCTCGACGATCTCAAACCGTCCGTGAGAATGGATGACTGCTCATTGTCTCAAATAGTGAGATACATACAATAATACAGCAGGTATATGCATGTGTATGACGCAAGTAACGATAAAAAAATATTAATGGCGAAAAATTAATGCATCTTTTATCCCATCGTAATAGAATAAATTAATTATCAAACTTGAAGGCTACGGCGTTGGTTTTTTTGTAAAAACAAACGCTTATGTATTCGGGCTATATCTTCGCAATCCTGCTACATGGAGAGCCCAAATTTTCATTTTGTTAGGGAAAATCTACATTAGGGTTAGACATGGTAAAAATTTAGTAGATAAAAGATCAGCCGATGAGGAGTAATAGAATTAATTCTTTTTCCAACCCCTTTGTTTAATTACTAACCCCCAATAAGAAAAGCACGATGACTGTGCAGGACGTTATAAATGTGCATTTTGAAATCAGTAATTAAGACATGAGCTCTTTCATGAACAGTTCTATAGGTGAGATACTGAGGTTTATATTTTCTTGAAAACAGTTTTAAAATCCGTGTCGAACGAGAGCAAACAGTTGTTTTTAATCCAGAAATTCTTAGCAATGGAAAATAAGCACACTGAGCTAAAACAGGAGGAATGGGTAGTCTAGTGGTGATACGACTGGAAAATAATAAATTTAGAAGTTATTCTGGCGTAGAGATATTTCAAATAGGTACTTATATAAAACCATGAAATATTTTTTGCAAAATTTAACGGCGAACTAAATTAAATGCCATTCCCAATCGAAGATTATTCTTCTTCTACGCAGGGATTATAAAATTATTTGCTACCTTTTTGAACAAAACCAAAACCTAGCGACGCTAATTTTTTTATGTAGCATTTAAAAGACACGCCTACTAAAAAAATCACACATCGTCCGGGTATTTCTTCCTCAGCATCTGGCCATCCTATCCTCGATGCGAGAAAGTTTGACAACCAATGGTCCAGCCAGGGCCGTCCCTATGGCATGGCGAATTGGGGGCGACCGTCCCGGGCCCCGCGATTTCTGAGGCCCCGCGCTTCTATATTACCGCAAGGAAAGTCTAAATTTAATTTGGCGGTTAATGATAACGGGGCCCCGCATAGGTCGATTTGCCCTGGGCCCCGCATCTCTGTTGGGGCGGCCCTGTGTCCAGCACATAACATTTTATACGCATTAACTTTTCCCCCTGTCACCATTCTGGAGAACAGAGACATTAAACGCACGCGTGCCGCATAATGAGAATGCACGCGATTTTTTTTTTTAAAGCGACCCATCGCACGGCAATCAAAACGCCCTTTTTCCCTCTCCACCTCCCACGGATATCGGCCATCAAAACTGTCGACGGGGAAACAAAAACGACACACCACCACCCACTTAAAACGACGCCGAAAAAGCAACAGGATGCGCTTTTTATCGGGCTGACGCATCTCTCTAAAGGGCTGGAACGTTATTAGTTAAAGCGACGATAAGAGAAACGCCGTTGACGTCGCGAGATAAGAAGATTGCCCTTCCTTCCTGTACGCCGTGACTTACAAAGAAGGGAACTACATATGTACTACTTTTGCCGATCCCCTCCCCCCACCTCTAAGCTACACACACACAAACAGAACGAGATTACGCCCTGGACGAATTAGGAGGATGGGGCGGAAGGTACACGTATATCTCATTCCTCTTTGAGAGAAAGAGAGGGGGAGGGAGGTGGGAGGAATACAAAGAGGGGAGGATATAGGGTTAGAAGCGTCAAGCTTTCGCACACAAAAGGGTAAAGAGATAAGAGATGATCAGGAGAGGGAAGGGAGGAATGACGTAGGGAATGAGAGGCGTGGTGGAAGGAAATGGAGGCGTGGTGAAGGGGGGAAGGGGTGAGGGCGTGGTGGAAGGTCGATGTAGGCGTAATGTAGTGGAATGAAGGCGTGGTGGAGTGGGATGGAGGCGTGGATAGAGACGTGGTTTATTGGGGGTGAAGGAGTGGTGGAACGTGAGTGGTGGAACGTGAGTGGTGGCGTGGTGGTAGGTTGACGGAGGCGAGGTGGTGAGTGGAGGCGTGGTGGTCAGTGGGTTAAGGCGTGGTAGAAGATGGTGTAGTGGATGGAGAGGAAGGCGTGGTGGTAGGTGGGCAGAGGCGTGGTGGAAGGTGGTGGATGGGTGGTGGAAAGTAGCCGGAGGAGCGGTGGAAGGAGATGAAGGCATGGTGGTATGTTGATGGAGGCGTGGTGGAGGGGAATAGGACGTGGCGGAGTGTGAATGGTGACGTGGTGAGGTGATGAATGCGTGGTAGATCTGCACGAGGGCGTGGTGGAAGGTATATGGAGGAGTGTTGGAGGGGGATGGAGGTGTGGTGGAGTGTGGATGGAGGCATGGTGGAGAGAGGAGGATGTTGAAAGAGTTGGACGGTGAAATGAGTGAGAGCAGAGCGCTTTTGCCCAGAGATTCGTAAAAAATACGAGTTTTGTTCGTACGTAATTGGGAAAGATAAGGGCCGAATACAAGCTGGATAGGGAAGGAGGGGGAAGTTAAAAAAAAAAATTTGAGAAGAAATTACATAAGGGGAGGGAGGAGAAAGGGGATAGGGGGGGGGGGGGGGTGACAAGAGCTGCGTCGACGTTTGACCCACTGAACGTCAGAAACATTTGACGATTTTAAAATACGAATAAAATAGTATCGGAGTCACGGTAAAAGTAATTTAAGTAGATATATACGAGAACGAAAATAAATAAACGACAAACACAAAAAATCGTGCGATTTAATTTCAGCATAAAACATTAGAATTTACACAATGAGATTCAATTTCTCTACCTAGTGGCCATAATGAGAATTGAAGATCCGAGTATATGGCTTAATTGCAAGCGCTTATTTGAACGAGTGACTGAAGAGTTTTTCTTTCAACGGTTAGAGCGAAATTAATTTGTAGACCACACAAAAAAAACAAACTCCGAATCCATTGTTAGACAGTTATCGGTAACCTTCCGCTCCGATGATTTGCTTCCGTAAACGTTTTCAACGCGCAAACTTTCGAGCGAGATGACGGCAATCAATTTAGAGAGTTAATTACATCAGAGCAGAGCTGAACTGGCTTAAGTTTTACGGAAAAACCCCGTTGCGAACAAAAAGCCTTTTGTTTCCCTGCCTCATCTTATAGCGTTATCTGTAACAATGCTTCCAGATTGAGCAAAAGGTAACAAGTGTTTTTATTAGACCAAAAGCAGTGTCGGATCCAGAAACTACCCGATTGTGGGGGGCCATCTCCTTTTCTTCCCCGTTGAATCTGCCACTGCAGACGACCAATTTATTCAGAAGATTCCTAACTCCTGCCAGAATCTTTCATTCCTTGACCTTAATCTGCAGCGCGTAATCGGGAAATTTTCAGCGGAAGAGGTTTCAGAACGCAACTATATTGGAGGGTGATGAGAACATCCAACATTGAGCCGAAGAGATGTCCAAGCGCGCATTTCGTTACTTTTTTGTTTTCGTTTGAAGGACATTTACCATATTTTTTATGTGGCGAAGAACGCAATATTTTTACTAGTAAATAGAAACATAATAACAGCATGTTTACGTAAATACTTGCTTGTGACAGAATAGGATTCATGATGTTAAGCATGAGAAGCCAAGCCAAATCGGATGAACACATTTAGATCAAAGTGGGAAATCTGTCGCCATATCTATTGAATGAATATAGAATAGGAACAGTCAAGCTCCATCTATAAAATTTCAACAAGGGAGGGTAAATATTCACGTGTTAGGGTCGCTTAATTTGCGAGAATAATTAGTTCAAAATTACCGAAATATATATGAAGATGGAAAAGATCTATAATATCAACACCAATTTAAGAATCAAAATATAATGCGTTTTTTAAATTATGTAATAATTTTGGTTAAGTTTACCTCGTCGAGTTCTTTTTAGCAATAACTGAATTTTCACTTAAGTTTCCGATGTGTTTAAGTCGAAGAGTGCAATGCAGCACATAAGATGAAAGTTTAAGACCTATAAAAACTGACAACTAAGACGTAAAATCCCGAGATGAATTACGCGTTCCCGATTTCTGTACGCAAACACTCATAAAGAGCAATACCAGACAGTGGTGGATAACACACTCAGTAAATCAGTGTAACTATGATAAATTTATCGGGAAATTGTACAGAAAAAGTGAACCAACAAGTGTAAATGCATGGAATCCAAGATAAGCGTTTATCACTCGACGCAAACCTGGTATTTTCGTTTACTCGTCGTCGAACATGTCAAAGAGTATGCGGGTTGTCCAAATTGATGTAAAATCATCGAGTCATACTTACTCTACGTTCGATTTCAGCTGTGTAGTTAAATAGTTAAATATATAGCCCATTGCGCAAAAGAAAATGATTAAAGGGAATTCTGTCTTTATCACATATATATTCTCTAATGTAATAATCTGTATACATGTATGGATTGATCGACTGTAGCGCCACTGCTTTGAAACGGGTGAAAAGCTAATTAAGCCTAAGGTATTTTATACGAGTCAATCTACCTGCTTTAAATGGAATCTTTAACGTTGGAAATAATTTAATTTTTAAAAAATAGGCAGGTCTGTAACCTCGTGTTTTGTATTTCGCTACTAATTAACGTCCAAGAGAACGATAAGATGTTTATTAGCGATATATGCAAAATTAAACGACAAAATATGCGACCAAATAAGTCAAATTAATATTTACCCGACATTTTGGACGGGAGATTTCTCTGGTTTCAAAATAAAATGGAAGCAAACTTATAATTCGTTTTAAACGGGACATTTTCAGCCGATTCTTTCGCTTTACAAATTGCCGTTACGCTGCATCCAACAATAAAAAAGAATAAAAATTTATTTCATTCTTTTTTTCAACAATTAGGCATTTAAGCGTGTTCTAAACAAAAGAGAAAACGCATGGCTGGAATTTTAATCGAAGGTATACACGCGTGAGGTTTAAAAAACAAAAAAAAACTGCGATGGGAAATGAGAACAAATGACGCTTCAGGCTTCATCTGCCGCAAACGAATCTTGCGGCGGTTAATTAATGATGCATCGCGGCGTAAGCTGGAATCGGCGAAATAAATCTCGCCCCCCCTCCCCCCACTCTCTTCTCCCTCCTCTCCCACGCCCTCCCCTCCCCCCTCTCAGAACACCCAATTTTTCTAGTGAAACAAAACGTCCGAAATTGCACGGGTAAGTGAAACACGCGGGAATGAATGCATCCCGAGTCGTTCTTTTTTTATTCCGCGAACCGATTTTTAAAAAATATCGCGCTAATTACTGATCCCGATAGTTTACTAGAACGTCGGGTTGTTTGTTTCGCTAGCTCATCAATTCGTGCTACAGAGAGAAAGAGGGGAGGCTATTATCTTTAAAAAAAAACAAAAGACTTGCCATTGAACCCATTCAAAAAGCTTCAATCTTTTTACTCGGACGATTGAGGCTATTGAAAGCAGGAAAATCATTTAATTCGGGGAAAAATTATTATTTCAGTATTGCATACTTCAATGACTTTATCTAATTTGTAATACTCGTCGCTCAAAACAAAAAGCGCAAAGATGACATCTGATTGATTAAAAAATCCGATGGGGAAAATTTTGCTTTTTTTTAAATTACGGAGTGTAACAGATTGGTGTGTTTAAAATTACCATTATTTCTGGCCCTGTTAAAGAGGTAGGCAAAATAACTACACTATGGTTACAGGACCGAATATTTCTCTATGCGTGCACGTTTTTACTCGCTATTTTTGACTAGCGTATTACAAATGGCGTTGTTTTTGTTGCGTCCTGTTGGTTTAATACATTTAGAATTCCCTGACCGCGCTTACTTTCCCTCTGAATTTCGCAAGATCGCGTTGAAGGCGATGACAACCAGTAAATATAATGAAAAAAGACGAAAAATAATAAAATTCGTTAAAGGCGTTGACGGTTGAAAAAGTAGCGAACGGAAATGAATGAAGAATTGCCGCGTTGCGCCCTCAAAAAAAAAAAAAAAAAAAAATCTTCCATAACATAGAATCCCCAACAAGAATCATATTTAAGATACCGTCGCTAAACCTGCTGAGTTATTGCAAATAGATTATATATTACACGAGGGTTAAACACTAAAAACATTTTCATCACTATATACATCCATATAGGTACATCAGTGGTTCTTAACCTTTTTTGGCTGCACCCAAATTCTGGTTGCGGCGACCCATTTCCTCCAATAGCTCACTTGTAATAAGTAATAAAATAAATAGGAATTTAATAAATAAATGAAAATAAGATCTCAGTTTATTAGTATTGAACGGGTTGTTAGGAGGAATGATGTATATGGATATAGAAAGCAATGGAAGATCTTTGACGGTCCACTCAAAATGGCGACCCAATTTTGGGTGGCGACCCAGGGGTTAAGAACCACTGATATACATGAGCGCATATGCAAACGCAGGAAAACGTACGCATTATCGACCCAGGAACTAACAGGGATTGTTCTAAGCGGATGGATCGAAGCCAACGGAAAATATCCCGAAAACTAAAACTAGTAGGTACATAGCTTGATTTTTCCGATAGCCACATACGCATCCGATACGTGGACAATTAAACAAGCGGACCTACGCAGAAACGAAGCGTTCGAAATGTGCTGCTATAGACGAATGACACACATACCGTGGAATGCCCGCACGAGACTGCTAACAAAAATCAGTCAGCTGTTTTTAAAAGTTTTTCGGGCACGTAGCCAGAAGGACAGACAGCATGGAAAGGTTAACGTTTGAAGGGAAAGTGGACGGCAACCGCCCATATCAACACGATGGGTGTACCAAACCAAAAATCTAATAGGCCAATGAGTACATGATTCATAACAACTAGCCCTGGACAGAAAAAAACTGGACACAAAGAGTGGGATCCAATAATATGAGGCCACCGCACACTTAAGCAAACGTAACTATAAAAGAGTGCATTACGTGTGTGATTTAACTCGCCAACCTTTAGTACGATTATTTACGTTACTTAGTTACTTTATATAAGAACAACTTCTTTCACCTTTTCACCTTTTTTTTCACGAAAACGTTCCTAATTATTCCCATATTCCGGACAAAATATCTCAGGAGCGAATATCCGACCTCCAAAAAAGCCGACGCGTGACACGCGATTCTTAAGAAACTTCCGACATCCGCCGACGCTCGGAACGAGGTCGCCGCCGTCGCTCCCTCTCTTTCACTCTCTCCTATGTCGGAGGGCCCCCTTCTTGTATAAGTGGGAGGGATGCCAGAAAACGTTAATCTTGGCAGTGACGTGGCCATGATTCGAGGTTGCCACGATAAACACGGACGTTCGGAGACCATCTCCAGGGAGACGAGAATAACAAGCGAGAGCACGCAGCAGGTTCGCAGGCTCAATCCCCTTGGCCCTGCACCCACGAGTGCCTTTAGGACGAGAGAAAGAGAAAAATAGGATCAAGCGACCCGTGTGGACGTTAAAATGGACGGATATCATTCGAGCCGGTAGAGCGGATATACGTTTAGCGATAAGAATAAATCATTCCGACCCTTTTCGCGGGGTTTTTGGTGGTCCGATGGGAATTCTTCACGCGCCTAAAGTTTTCAACGGTGCATTTCGAACGTGACGATACATTGTCAGCGATACAATGGTTAAGCGCATCCCTTCTATAACGCTCAAACGGAATGTGAAAAAGATTTTTTATAAAGGAAATTTGACAATGTGGTGGAATCCTTTCTATCGAGCAACGAAATATTATTAAAAGATGGAATGAAATTTATTACAAAATGATACTACACCGACATTTATACTGCGATCCGCTCTAACATTTTTGCGTATGGCATCCATATTAAAGACATAATATTGGACGAATATGCAAGGATATGTGGTTGAATGAATGAGCTGTCGTTTTGTGGCAATCCATGTTAATAATATTACGTAGGTGAAAAGTCATTTTTAATTATTTCATTTCTCTTTGCGCCGGGAATGAGTTCTTTGGAAAATCCCGTGCAACGTAAAACAGCGCACAGCGGGAATAACCACATAACCTGCATTTATTTTTACCTCCTCCATTAACAAAAATTGTACTTGAATTTGTATCTTTTTGTTTGGATGTATTTTTTGGCTAATCAACCTCTTGGATTAATAAAGCCAAACAAATTTTACTTGAAGATTGAACTATGTTGACGTAAATGTTGGTGTTGGGTGATGTTGAGTTATTAGTTGGAAGAACTAGTTTATACTGAAAAGAACCCGCGGCATTGCTAAAAAAAAAACAGCAGGTTTAGCCTATATTTCGTTTCTTTGAAGCTGAAAGCAGGCTTCTCTTGTTTGTAAATGAACGTCATAACAGCCATGCACTTCCAAAATAAGCTAGCCTCATCAGCATTAAATGTTTTCTTTACAAGTGGTCCTCGGTTTTTGAGAACCTTCAACTCCTTCACAGTAGCAGGGGCTGTAGTGTCCGCACTACCAGTTTCTCTAATTTTTTATGTAATGAAGAATTATCGAACTCGTATTACGGCGTAAAAATCTCAAGAACAATCACTTCTTAAAAAATTCCCCATCTCATGTATCTCTAACAACAACGTTATAAAAACCAGATGTGTATTTCGGCTTTAAAGCAGCCGCTTTGAATGGCAATTCACCAAATTAAAAGATCCTTTGCCTGCTGGTGAAACGTGACGACTTTCATGTGATATATCATTAACAAAAGCCGTTAAATATTTTCCAGATATCTACGTTCATTATGTAGACCTATATTACTGTATATGACAATGCATACTTCAGTATCTTAAAGGTAACAGTGAAATAAATTGGATTTATTATCAAAATAGCATAATTTTACTACAATTGTATCAAGTATGATACATTTCAATTACAAATTTTCAAAATGATACTTTGCTACTTTTTTCATGGGCCTCGAATAAAGCGGATAATCGAGACTCGGGACTCTACTGCATATAAATTATAATGATATTTTAAACACCCATCTAACAATAAGAGTGTAATTGCAATTTCACATAGGCGTTTTAGACAGATTATAGATCAAAAGTGTTTACAACCATATTATGCTCTACTAAATTTTAGTAACTAAAACATTCATTGAAAATTAAAACTCTCTCGCGATTCGCGTTCTATTTTCATCCGGACCTCTTAGTGCAAGCGAACCCGAGTCAAACACGTGGTAGCTAGAAAATAAAATCGTTAAAAAAACGATACGCAAAAATCACCGCATAAATGAAAACTAAACGTCGCTACCCGTGTCGCGTGAAAAAAAAACGACTCTTGAGAGCGGCGACCTGGAAAAAAAACGGAATAAAAATTCAACTGGAGAAAAACAGACATGCACACACACAAACACGCGCGCGCGCGCACAGAAAAAAAACATAAACCCTCAAGGGCGCGTCGAACAACATTTCGGATCGCGAATAAAAGGTGGTCCGCGCAACGAATCGTGATCTTGTTTGCCACTCCCATTAGCGGACGACGGCGGGGGCATCCGAAATGAACGACGCACGCGGCGGATCCGTTAAAAGCAAACACGCGTGAACTATCCGAAAATTCACCGATTCCCACGCTCGATTCGGGGAGAAACGTTGGGCGATGTTTCATCGTCGCGTCGATCCGGAAAGCGGTCGTGGAAAAGTGAATCGGGAAACTGAACGGTATCCATGAAAAGTACTCTAAAAAAAAAAACTCCGTCCTCCCACGCGACGGTCTCCGAGGAAACGTCCGAAAGGTTCATTATCGAGCTAACAAAGAAAAAAAAAACAAAACATCGACCTCCACCTTTGAAGGACGGATGATTGGACGGAATAAATCAGTGTTTCCCAACCTATGGTCCGCGGATGTTTCCAAAATGTAGTTTTTTTTAGACCGCACCTCATATTTAGTCGAATTTTTTTGAGAAATGTTAATCAAGTCTTACGCTATCACAGGTATTCAATACTTTATTAATGTCGTTAACTTAAAGATTTTCCCACTCTTTCAATTTTCCCGATTCCACCTCTCTGCCATCCATAACTTACACTTAATGATCTTAGTGCGAATTCTATTGATGTTAAAACAGAAGAGTTATATGATTGCGTTTCATCTCACATATTAACCCTTCAAGAGAAATTTGAAAACTATTTCCCTGAGTAATCTGACCCTCGCAAAGGTTTCTTATGGGTTTGGGATCCATTTTCTGATCATGCTGATAACCAGCTGTCACTTGAAGAGGAACAGTCACTAATTGATATAACATCAAATGCCCAATCCAGAATTTTAAAAAATAACACCATACGACTCGAAAATTTCTGGGTAAAGATTATAAATGACAACCCTGTATTGAGTGAGAAGGACCTGAAGATTCTCCTTCCATTTAGCTCTATGTACCTATGCGAATCAGGATTTTCAGCTGTGGTCGCTACAAAAACAAAGAAAAGAAATCGTTTATTAAACCTGCAATCAACATTAAGGTTATCTCTGACTTCTTTAGCTCCAAATATTAGTGAACTTATGCAGGATATTCAACGCCAAGGTTCTCATTAGTACATTCATTTCTGTTCGTATAATAATGTTTATTTTTGTATTTTTACAATTGTTCTGTATTAAGTAAGTAGTTTAGAAATAAAAGGCATTTTCTAATATGTTTCTTATGATGTTGTTGGTAAAACTATTTTATATTTCACGAATTTCTCCAGTAAACGTTGAAAATAATTCTTGGAATAAAACAAAAAATAATCAGGCGTCCCTAAAACAGACAGAAACGTGTGCAATATATTTGAAAATGTTCAAATAAACTACGTAACCAATTAACCCCTTTTCTTAAACGTAGTTACAGTAAGTACGTTAGTGTAAGAAATGAGGTGGTCCGCGGGGCCTGGAGGGTTGCTGAAGTGGTCCGCGGATTTCAAAAGTTTGGGAAACACCGGACTAAATCGATACACAAACACTCTCCCGTTGGCCCACAAAACCTCGCGAGGTTGAGTGATGCGAGTTGTTAGGGAAAATAAACGCTATAAAATCAGTCCAAAGATGACTTCTTTGGCGTGATAATGCTAAAAGGGCACAATCATGCAAAACGCTACGGAAACGCGCCCCCCCCCCAATAAAGACCTGATTTATTCGACGCTTGTCATTTATACAAGTGTTTCTCAACCTGGGACTCGAGAGTTATTTCTCGGTAGTCGGCGAGCTGAGTAGGAAATGAAGTCTATTTATACCAATAACTCGTTTGAACACGCGCACAGCTCTGATTGATACGTCACGCTCACATATATGCACTACCGGTGGCATAAATTCCATGGCAATACACAGTATAAGCTGTGTTATCCTGCTATCTTGGGGATTGTTGATAGCCGATTAGGAGAAATAGCCGGTTAGGGGAGCGTTTTTCGATTTTGACATCGCAAATTTAGCAATAACCAAACAAAATTTGGCTTAGGTTCACTAACGTACTCCCCAAACATAACTACGCATGAGGTTTTCATTTTCCATTTTAATTCTTCCACACGTAGTTAGATCTAGATATTTACCCATTCTTATTTCATACGTTGCTACCCTTACATGCAAAACAAAAGTTTAGGGCGTCCGGGAAGTTTGGGGAGTACGACAGTGAACCTGTTCCCAAAAATTGAATTTGTTGGATGATATCTTTCTTATTTATCTTTATTTACTCTATTAGAAAAGGACGAAATTATATAAGTTTTCTGAACGTTTCTGTGAAAACCAGTATATAATATTCTATCCAGTTCCTCCATTTTTGGCTTATGAAGCGTATGGCGTTTCTTAATTGATTTGCTCGTCTCAGAAGATGACACAAATTTCATTAATTTAGCCTTATGAGCCTTGATATCGTAGAGCGTGGAAGATCCGATATTGAATTATTTTGCTATGGCTGCTCTACTTTCTCCTTTTTCCATTCGTTTGATCAGCTCCAGTTTTTGTGTTAGCTTTAAAACAACTCTTTTTCTCTTCTGTCCCTTGCTTTTAGGTATTTATTTTGATGCTATATTCAATGGATGGGTAATTTTTTAAATAATAAAAAGCGATAAAACTGGAAATTGTAGAAGTACACCAAAACATCTAGACAAAGCAAATGGCTTACGTAAGCAAAAAGGCCATGCTAACTCGACAGTCCAATAAGTATACGGAGTAAATACGTAATATATATCTAATATTTTAAGAAACCGTAAAGTGGAAGTTGTGCTATTACACAAATAAAATTCATATAAAAAGAAAAAAATACAAAATGAATTGTATTTGTGTAACTGCCGGTGTCCAAGGGTGGCCGGTTTCTAAATAGCCGGATAGCACAGCTTTTACTGTAACAGGTTGGATGGAAATAAGTTGCGCTTTTTATTTTAAATGGAAAAGTTTATTATTTTTAATAATAAAAATTTTATTCAAAAATATAATTACCGTTTTGATCAACAATCTTTTGCCATCTTTCAGGCGACTCCATGATTTTCATACAATGCCTTCTGTTTAGATTTGAAAAATAATTACCAACATATTTTCAAATACGCAACTCTTTTCCGTCCAACCTAATATATCACGCTGATAGAGATATTTACATATTTGAGAGGTTAGTTAGAGAGAATGAAAATCGGAAGGTGAGTTTTAATGGAAGACAGGGAGGAGGATATGATAGAGGGAGAGAGAATGGGAAGTGTTTTAATTTTAATTCGGTACATACATTATACACGCATACCCATAGTTTTTTGACGGGCACTTACGACAGTATCATATATAACAAGTATATTAAAATGTTAACGCTGAAGCATAAACATACAAAATCACGAATGTCATGACCATGGAAAGAATATAAAAAAATTAAGGAGTGAACAGCCACAGGAAGCCGACAATTTTTTTATATTTTAATCCGATTATTATAAAACGAGAGACGGCTAGAATATATTTTGGCCCGAAATCCCATGTTTTTTCCCCTAATATTTAGTTTGCATCCAAATTAGAGCACGCGTTTCATCACAAGCTATGGATAGTTTATTTAGTGAAAACGTTCGCATCGGATCCTATTTAAGAGTTATAAATTGATAGTCTAAATCTTTTAATCGATTTAAAATTCCCACGTGTAACATTCGAATGCCTGGCCGATCGACTTTGCGTTTTTTTTACCGTGTCGATAACACTCGTCTACGTCCTCGGCCAATGCTTCGTCCTTCGAAACGAATAATGTAATAGGTTCTATTAACTAGAGTGCTATCCGCCAGTACGTGAATTTATCTTTGGAGGTGCCCTAGTTTTCCATCCTGTTATCCATACTGTCACTCAATCCTTATATTATTCAATATTATGATGATCGTGTTAATGATAAGCCTTTAGAATTGGCTGCGATAAAACTGCGCACTTTGAGCGATAAAAAAACTGTTCCCATTGTAGAGGATTGATCGCGATAATTAGGTAACATACAATTTCATTCTCATTCCGTCCCGTTTTATCGCCATCGTGATGGAACTTTTAGGTGTTACCTATTACCAAAACGTATAACTATCGATAAAAAAAGCAAAAAATCGATCAGTATCACATTCGTATGAATACATACAACTTGTCTAAAATTCGGAATTTCTGCGTACATTTAACCTCGCTTGCTCAATAAAATTTAGACAAAAAGATTAAAATACTGACGTTGATATGGATTTTTTTAAATTGATAAATATACGCCAAAAGAATAATGGACGTTCACGACACACACCACTAAAGAATAACTTAGTTTTTTTAATAAATATTTCGCCACTTACGTAGAGTTAAAAATATAATTTCCCAGCATCTCGAAGGAATTCGTGTTTCCTTGAAAGTGAAAGTCCGACTGCAGGCCGCAAAGACGATCGTAGCCTTGAAGACGAAATACCACGCCACTCCTCAAATAAAAATGTTAAAAATTTCTGAAAACGCGAGGTCGGACTTTTTAAGTGCCGTAACGAAACGGAATTCCGTTCCGCGATCCGAGCGCTTAAATATATGAAACGGATCCGGATACGCGTTCGACCGCGGGAATCGGAATGCGTCCTCTGCCGCAAATCTAATCGTTAGGCGACGTCGAGGACGAATGACGTCAGCGAGGGCACGCGCATCAGTTTAAGAGAGCAACGAGCCGAGGCGATTCGGTTACGAACTATGACGTCAGCGGTCTGACATTAAACGAGACCGCCGAAAATGCGATCGCGGGGTTATTAGGATTGGATATTCAAAAGACATCTTTGGAGAACGACGTCGGTCACGTGGCTTTCATTTCAAGGCGAAGATGGCGACCATGAAGCTGCTGAAAATATTTTTCTTTTTTACGGAGGACGCGGGTGAATGAAACAGTACTTTCGTTATGGCTGGGCCAGTAATGTGTAGTTTTTCACGAGTCGAGGCTCAGATGTAGCACAGTCTTAATGGAAACCTTCTTTTGCTATAAATTTATAAATAATATGATATAAATTAAAATAGTAAAATTACTGGTTTGCTTAAAATTTAATCGGATAACGTAATTGTTATTTACGGAGATGTTAAATTATATTTCCCATATGATTAAATCACATCATTTTACCAACTTTATCGAATGTTACCGTTTCTCAAAATCAAGAAAGAATGAGCACTATAGAATTATGCTTTTCAATGACACTTTGTTGCCATTGCAAAGTTTTTAATCGAAAGAAATTAAACTTAAGGACGCGGCAAATGTTGAAATTGAATTAAAAATTCGCTCGATTAAACTTCGCCTCTATTTTGTTCAGAGACGGTATTCATTCGATTTGAAAAAAAAACGTCCAACTGTTATAGATCTCAATGATACATTCTGTATTTCTTCGATGAATCGCGCAAAAAAAGAGTAACGTATCCCTTTGATAAAAGTTAACAGCTCAACTCTTGTCTCGGTAATCAGACCGATCGAAAACTCATTTCAAACACCTTTTCACACGTGAAAGAAACGTCGACGCCAAAGTGCTTTAAAATCGATAGTAAAAACTACGCCTTTAGAAGACTACGGCACGGGAAGATCCATTCAATCCTTTCCATTGATAACGATCACGAGCGTCGAACGAAAACGTGATGTTTAAACGAATCGAAAAAAATACTGATAATAACATTATTTGATCTCCACTTGTCTTATCGTGGTCACCGCGAAATCCACTCGAATGAAACTCTTTCTCTCGCTCTCTCTCTCACACTCGCCTTATCGCCGTTATTCCGAAGGAGGGAGCCACAATCGCACGTTACATATTAACTTATGACAATGCATACTTGGGATTTCGTCATAGCCGATGCGTTTCGTCTTATTTCCGGAATATTCGCCACGGTAGATGTCGTTGCGTTCGCCAGGTCCGTTTGTCGGTCTGTCACGTGTGAGACAGTATGAATTATTGGGCACGCAACTTTCGTGTAAAAATACGGAATATTATAAATATATATTTTGAAATTTTATTTTTCATGAACTCATAAAAGTAATTTCAATGGTGCTCAAGAACGAGCTTGCATATAGTAACAAAGAGAAATACAGAAGTTCATTTATTATTATTTTTTCCACGCACATATGTCCACAATTATGAAGCTTACTTTTCTCGGTGGCGGTGTTCAAATATACACCGAATGAGTCCGAATAAAACAGTGAAATACGTGAATTGGAGGAAGTCACCTTTATTTCTAAACTTTGGAAACTGACCAGATATTCATTGTACAACCTCTTAGGTACCCATTATGCGTAGGTAAGAGAGAATCATCAGGTCAAAAAAAATCTGATGTGGCCAACACATGACTTTCTCCATATTTGGGGTATAGATATTTAAATTATTATGAATAATATTACGAGGCTAAATTATTATTTCGTATCGTAAAAGAATACCATCGTCCTTGTTGCCGTAAATTACGTATATTTTGAATGTTTACAGAATTCACCGCTACATGGTGTTGGCGCTGTATACTGGTATTAAGATAAAGCGAAATATATCCGAAATGGATGGTTCTACGAAAATTAGTTTCAAACAAAACTTGGAAGAAATATTATTCTCTACAACTTTGGTCCTTACGAAGATTACCAATAACGATGTTTTTAAGGAGATATTTAACGGAAACCGAAAAACCGGTTATTTATAAATAACTCCTAAACAATAACTCCTATAGAAAATTGTTTCAAACTAAAGTTGTAGGAAATTACATTCTCTACAACATTTGTATAGAATTGTATATACAATAATGATGTTTTAACGGAGAAATATCGCAAAAACCGAATCGGGTTTCGAATAAACCTCGACTTCCGCTTAACCGGGATTGTCCAAAAACTAATCAGTTCTTTGTGCTCATGTTAAAGTGTTATATATGAAGTTTGGTAACGATATGGCACGTACTTTTTGAGTTAGAGCGCCCACACTAAAATACACACACAGACATCATTCCGAAAATAGTCTAAACGTGTTCTAGGGACCTCAAAACATGTATTTCCGTTGAAATCTCGAAGTCGATTTTTTTCATGAATACAATACTTTCCCATTACTACGTATGGAGAAAGTAAAAATATTTAAAAAAATCGGATTCTCATATATTCGATAATGATATTGGCACGAAAACTTCAAACGCTTATTTCCGAATGTTACCCTCGGGCCCAATTCAGGCGCTGCTTCCGTTAATGGAGTTGGTAATCATAACGATTAAATTAACCGTAGTAGTGTTCAAATATATACCTAATGAGTCCTAGTAAAATAGTTTGAAATAAAACTACGATTTCCATACATTCGACGATGATATCGGATGGAATTCTGTTTTCGAATTTTAGCCCCGAGCCCAATTTAGACGCTATTTTCATTCATGGAGTTCAGAAGCATAACGATTAAATAAATTGCTTCGATCTCCTACATTTAAGATAAAAAAATATTCATTTTCATCCACGCATATTTGACCACTCGTACACATAGTACATACATACACTCGTACATACATACTACTGATAAATTTCCGTGTAACGGGAATGATGCGGGTGTTAGGCGAATGAGATTACCGACGCGACATTTGTTGTGCGCGACGTAATAAAAGGCCGCTGTAGATCGTAAGTCTGCAAAATTCGACGCTCATCTTTTTTAACTGTGCCGTGGAAATAAATAAGGGTGTTAGCGGCCAAAACCCGAGCATGTTTCCTATCTTTATAACCGGTATCTCTATAAGAGTTTACAGAGCACATTTTCCAGCCGTTTCGTTCATTTTTTCGCCCAAGGTTTTTTTAAATACAGAATTTTTCAACCGCCAATCTCCGAGAGGTCGGCCGACATTAACGAACAAAAAAAATGGCTTCATTAGCTGTTTTACCTTGCAAAACCGCTAAGCTTTCGCGCAAAATTGGAGGCAAAACCTTTTTTACCGCCAACATGCTACAGAATGCCTTAACGAATTACCGTGCTTGAAAATTTCAACCTTCAGCGGAGAATGATACTTCATTTTGTACAACTCATCTCCTGAAATTTAACAACGGGACGATCATATAAGGTTTCTCAATACTATTGGAAATTTTCATTTCAGGACTCTGTATGACCAATGAAAAGCTATACTGATGTAGCTACAATGTGGATTGGTTACTTTGTTAAACCGTGGAATATACAATTTTTTGTATCAGTTTTAGGAAATTGTGGCTAGTGCGTGCAGCGGAACGCCAAGTTCGACGCACTATTCCCCGACGTAATTCATACGTTTTGAAGTTTCATTATTCGCTTCTTATATGGTTCGGTAGTGTGCCAGAAATGGAACAAAACTTTAGTTTATAATTATTTGCTGAAAAATTGCACTTTTATAATCTTCTTAAACGCTATTAAATTTTGATTTACAAAGTTTTTTCAATGACTAATCTAGTCACTTTACCTTATGGTGCATAAAAACTCCATCTCTCAACATTCCACAAAAACAAAATTGGTAGAACCGGGAAAGGTGAGAATATGCCCGAACGCAGTAAAAAAAAACGAGGCAAATTATCTTTTCGTCTGATGAGCCGTAATTCCCAGCGAAGTTCCTCGCTAACTTGATCCTATAAGAGAATTTTAATCAAAAGGACGCGAAACGACGACGGTGCGTACACCTCAATCAATCCACGGAAGACTCCGATCATGACAACTCCTTTGTTGGCGTCGTTAAGACCGCGACACGAGAAATCCCCCAACCACGCGTCGTTTGTTGTAACGGGGAAGTTGGGCGTTGCTATTCGGCGGATATAACAAACGGTTCGTTGCGATGCGACGACGCGAAAGAAAAATGGCGCCGAAATTATAAGGTGTCGAAAATACACACTGCGTAAACATTAAAACGGTAGTTAATTCAACGCGCGTCGACACTAGCAACACCTACCGGACGACCCTTTTAAAGTTGACATGCACGGAAAAGGAAACGACTCTTATTTTTAGCCATAGTTTTATTAGCGTAAGCCGGATATATTCGCGCATACTTTGAATAATTTATCGATCGATCAAAACCTTCTCATTATTCATGTTCGAATTTTTGCCGGTGTTCAATATAAGAAGTAAAACAAAAACGAGAATATAGGAACGCAATGGCGATCTTATTTAATATAAATTGTACCAAGGGCAACAAAAATGGCGCTTCTTCGCGAATCAGTAACGCTAAGCTGCAAATGATTCACGATCGATTAATTGGCGGAGATTCAATTTTTTTCGGTTGGCACCCCTTGGAAGGTTTCCATTTTCTTAAGCTTTTGGCGGTGGAAGGTTTTGTAACGGTGCCCATAGCGATAAAGATTAGCTACCAATGGGCACTTTGAACTCGGGTGGTTTCGACAGGCGCCCAAAGGATTCGGAGAAAATATCTCGAAAATAATTCCTTAAGACAAACAAAAAATGAAACGTTATCACTCCTGATAACGCTTGTAATACAAATAACAGTAAAAGCGCGACGCCTTGAAGCATCAACATTAAGCAGATCGCTCACTTATCTAGAATAAGACAGACAAAAGGTGAACGCAATTTTCTTTAATCCTCAGCCGCATAAAAATCTATCTCTTGCGCCCTAACATGAAAATTATAATAACCCAGTGGCGGATCCAACGGGGGGGGGGGGGGGGGTGTGATCGCCCCCTCCTTGGAGATAACCCCATTGCACTCCACTGGGCGCTTTCTTAAATTCATTCCGCGCAAAAATCCTCAATTATACGCCGCAGATTAGGTCTGTATAATAAGGGAAAGAAGGATTCTGATAGGGGTAGGGATTTTCAAAATATAGGGCAGTTGGCAGGGACGGATTCGATAGGTGGAGGGGCGATCGCCTGGATCCGCCCCTGTAATAACCTGTTACATAATAAACTATAAATCAGTAACTGCGGCAACAAGAAAATTCACCGATGTTTCCGGTTGAATTAATTATATTATAAAAACAGTGAAAAGCAGTATGACCCACAGGTCCCTAAATCTCTTCCCAAACTACCGTTGTGACAGAAAGAAAGGTGGAAAGGGTCAATCGCACGCGCACTATAGTGCGTTTCAGCATTTCGTCCTACTGTTAGATCCGTAGGGTGAGGGGAAGAAAGTGTCAGTCAATAAGAGGTCTTAAATTTCCCTCACTTTTCAAAATTTCTTGACAAGCGCTTTTGACACGATTGCTCACACTTTTCGCGGCGACGGACGGCGGAAAGGATGAACGTGCTTCATTCGGATCTATAGGACCATAGAACATCCGTCCACAGCTACAGTTGAACTGAGCGAAATTGGAAACTTGGCAACAAGCGTCTTAGCCTAAGCGAAATAACCCGAATGCGGGCGGAACACTGCGAGTCCCAGTCGCACAACCTGTTGAAACGCACTATAGCGAAGATTTTTCCCGATTCTCGTCTAATAATTACGGAAGAAGACCGCAACATAGAGCCTTTACTTAACCCTTACCGGTCACGTGTCACAGACGACACCCAAATATGGAATTTTCCAGTTAAAGTCGGACTCCGCATTTTAGCCATTAAAAAATAACTAATTATTAAAAAGATATATTTTTATTTAACCTACACATAAATACACATATATACATATAGCTATTATTGCAATTTTCTTTAAAATTAAAATACGACATGGGGAAACAACACAGTAAAAAAACAAATGAATCGGAAGTTATAAGTACATATATCGTTTTTCCAAGCCGATTAGATTCCAGAATAAGCACTTACCAAACGTTGTAAAATTAAGCATTTGTGTCAAGTATCTCTAACAGCCAGACCAAGGTTATATTATTATTAACTCCTTAAATTTTTTAAACTTAAAACCCTTATTCCGCTATTTGCTCTCAGCCATAAATCTTTAGTCCAGCCAATTCGAGTCAAACGACGAACTAAAACCGAAATAATCGGGAACAACTCACCCCGTTGCTAAGGACGGAGATCAACCCCCGAAATAAAGAACCGCGATGCCATCAAGTGACAATTCAGAAGGTTTTCAGTTGGCTAGGAAACAGACGTTAAAACAACAACGATAGGAATAAAGGTTTACGCATTAACTTCGCTGGTGTCCGGATATGACGCACGCACTCAAGACAAGTCAGTGCGAAGGCCTTCCCTTTTACCTTTCCCTCCTAAAGACTCCAGAGGCGAAGGCGACCGTAAACTTTCGCGAGCCGAGGAGGACATTCCTAGAGGGCTTTGCGGAGAGTCACTGACATGTTCGTGGCGCGGCGTTCGGAATACATACTTCTGCCGTCTCTATAAATTCCACACACGTCATCGGGAGAGAGAAAGAGAGAGAGGCACGGTTCCATCCGCCTTTCTCCCTCTCCCCTTTGATTGTTTCCCCCTTCTCCCTTACCCCCACATCCCTCTATCTTTATGCTCAGCCTTATCATTACATCGCTCTTTCTCGCACGCTCCTCCCCCTAAAAAAACTCACCGCCATCTTTACCTCCGCCTCCTTTTCGACAGACATTCCAAGACCGAAAAACACCTACGATCCGAGAGATGTCGCATAACATTTTTTCGTCGAGTGGTGGGTTGAAGCAACGAGACGGAAAGGATTCGGAAAAAGTGTGGTTTTACGTGAGCGCCCGCGTCTCGTAAAGTTGCCGAAAAAAAAAACGGCGACCAAAAATATGTTTTCCGGGTTTTTTTTTAATCATTTATTTTTCGTGATATTCCTTGTGTCGGAGTGCAGGGGGAATTTTTTTCCTCCGGAACATAAAAAAATAAATACACCGCGGCGTATGAATTACAAAATTACCGCTGATGCAAACTAGATAGAAAATTTCGGGGTCTCTTAAATTAATGAACGCGTTAATGCATGACAGTTGTATACGCCACAAAACGAACATAACTAATCAATATGAGCTAAATGTTTTTGACGATAAATCTTATATCGTGCGCTCTAAAAGGCTACTTTAAATAGAAAAATATTAACCAACTTTATAGTATAGTAGTATAGTATCATATAACTCCTTTAACTTTTAGCTACATGCGGTACGAATAATTCATCTATACATATCTATAAAGTAAGGTGTTTGTATGTATGTATGTATGTATGTATGTATGTATGTATGTATGTTCTGCTAAGGCTCAGAAACTACAACACGCAGAAAAAAGAGGAAGGTGTCATATTAACCGTTATCATGTGTACGGTGGTGTAGTAAGGTTTTTAAACCGATTCGGTGTACTATTTAATTATAATAAAATATTTTCGTTTATATGGGATTTCCATTTAAAATTTTTTCGTAAATTTCTCGAATTTTTAACTCCTTACACATATATCGCAGACATATGCTCTCGCAGACTTTTTTGTGGTAAATTATCTCCTCTTTTGGAATAATTTTTTAAAAGAGGGGCTTACAGATCAAATAAGACGAATTGAAGGGAAAATCTTATTTTTCATTATTGCTCAGCATTTGGATATACTTAGCAACCGATGTAAACAAATTACGTTTGAACTATAAACATATCGTAAACGTAGAAATAGTTGATGAAATACTCATTTAATATCTTCTGATTTGATTGTATGTTTTTCTTTCATTATCTATGGTCTTCTATACACAGGTTAATTCTGCGAATAAACATTAGTGAACTTTCTTTTTCTGTAATCGTGTCATTCGCATTATAGGTATGTTTGGATATAAGTTAAATTGTTTTTATGTGCCTTTTGTCTTAATTTATTTTAAAATTTATTTAAGTGAAAATTACTGAAGATATATACTTCAATTACTACGTTAAAGTTTTTGTGTTTTGTTTTATCAGTTTATCAATAAAAACTGAATTGAGCATTTCATGCTAACATGCAAGTTTTTTCCTATGCTCATCCATTTTGCGTTTCAATAATAATTAGATATTTTTTTGTAATATATAATATCGTTTTGAATTAAAAGAGAGTTTTATCAATTGGAAATAAGGTTCACTCTTGAATAATTGTTATTTTAATACGAGAACTAAATTAGATTAACATTTTGAACACGTAACGCAGTGAATTTCGAAAGATTTTATTTGAATAATACTTTTGTTGAACTTTATTGTCTTCTGAACTAAAATTAAGAATTCGTGTCTGCGGTTCCATGGGTAAAATGTAAACACTACCGATACACTCACGTAATTAATTACGTTAGAAAAGTAAAACATTTTACTACATTATTTAAAATCGATTCGTTCGAATATCTCAATCAATTATTCAATTAATTACGATGGAAAACACAATTAAGATCAATAATTTTATATCTATTTAGAGTAATAATAGGTATTCTTATTTAGTTTCTCCTGTTATTTTGTTGACATAGAAACTCATATTCTGCGTAATCAATATTTACTCATCACCACGACACGCTATTTTGTTATTGTTGGTTGTTTATTTAGCAACTGAATAGAAAGCGTCAGTCGCCATCATCAGATACATTGAGCTTTAGGAGATTATTCGTTGGTTGGTTTTGGTTAGTTTGTTATTTTCATTTGCTTTCGTTTCGTGTCCATTTTTTGTGTTCTTTGTTTGATTTCTTTGTTTTCGTTCTTAGTTGTTCATTTTGTAGTCTATGTTTATATTCTTTGTTTGTGCTCTTGATTTTTGTTCCTTGATTACCTATTTGTCGGTTTACACCTTTTATGCCGGCTATTGGTTAGAGTTTAATTCATTTCTTTTTTCTTGGTGGTTTTTACATTGAACTTATATTCTTTGGTTGTACTCTTAATTTATGTTCCACGATTATTTATTTGTCGGTTTACATCCTTTTCTACCGGGTATTGGTTAGCGTTTAATTCATTTCTTTTTTCATGGTGGTTTTTATAGTTTTCGTATTGGTTCGTTTCGTGTTCTTTCCACTTTATTTCAAGACTCCTAATGTAGTTTACAGAAAGGAGAGGAGAAGTTTTAGTATGTATCATTTTCTCAAGCTGTCTTCTAAGCGGGAAAAAGTACAACTATTTGCAGTCCGAAATGCACCCGGGCGAAGCCGGGTACGAAAAGCTAGTAATATTATAAATCTGAATCATTTCGATCAAGTATTGGTATATCCCGGAAACGTGGACGATAAAGTAAAGGAAAGAGAAGAGGTTGGAGGCATTTTAAATGTGAAGATGGAGGAGATTGCTTAAAATATCCAGGATGGACAGAGTTATTAACGAAGAAGTTTTGGAAAGAAGAGGAGAAGGAAAAATACTGTTCAGACTAGGAAAAATATAGAAAAAATCGATGGGTAGGCCTCATCTTGCAACGCGATAACATTATAAAATGCATAGTCGGAAGTAAAATAAGATGAAAGAAAGACCTAGATTGAAATATACAACTGAGATAAAACAGAAAATCGGCGTCAACTTCAGCGGCAGAAAAAAAGAAAAGACCTTTGATTAAGAAGCAATCAATAGATTAATTAACATGTAAATAAAAGCATTGATTACGAATCAGAAGAACTTTATGTAAACATATATAGCAAACTTTAATTAAATCACAGTTTCTCAAAGTGGAGGCCATTAATTTTTTTCCGGGAGGACGCCGAACAATTGGCCGATACCAAAAATGCTGAATTAATTTTAATACTAAATAAACAATAAGCCGATAACAATTGTTGAATTAATAAAATGATACAGTTAGGGTTGCCAACCTCCGGCTTTCGGGCCGGAGATCTCCGGGTCATCGCCGTAATCTCCGGTCTCCGGATGAGTAGCACAAATCTCCGATTCAATTTCGATTGCAGCGGAAAGCCATTTTTATGACTTTTTTGCGTTTTTTTATAAATGATTCGAATTAAGATAGTTTACGCTTTAATTTTTAATGTATTTTGTTTTATACAAAAACTTAAATTGACGCTCTTACAATTTCGTTAATTAGCGATATTTAAAAAAAATAAAGAACGATTTTTAATCATATGTCCTAAAATCATGAGTGCCTTTCACAATACTGAATATGTTTATCATTACATTTAATTCCTCTTGGGTTTCTTCTAAAATATCCAGGTTCCAATCAAACTCCGGTCCGTGAATACCTTAAAGTAGGCAACCCGTAACATCATCTCCGGTTCATGAAGATCTAAAAGTTGGCAACCCTACATACAGTATGTCGAAAGGAGGTCTTATTGTTTTTACTATGTCACCGTTCTTCAATCACCATGCTACAGTAGTGGGGAGAGCACTCACGTCGAGAGCATTTTTTTTGGATTGATGACAAAAAGCCACATTTAATATTATAAACAAACAATGTAATAGAAAAAAACTTCATAGATATAGTAATTATTTTTTGAGAGTACTAAATCACATTTTAATCAATTTTATAGGTTGGGGAGCCTCGAAATTTTTTATTCACGTCAAGAGAGTCTCAGACTAAAAGAGTTCGGGAATCAATGAATTAAATTACAGACAAAAATTAATCGACAAGTTAACATGAGGCGAGCGCAATTCTGAATGACATCTGGGCTTCAACGAAACAGTTTCGGAATACGATTTCACCGTTTGAAACAACTTCAACTGTATCGATCAATGATTATTAGCCCTCCATCTTATTTACACGGGTCTTACGGCGTCTGCCGAGCCCACAGGCCAACGAATACTGTTACACTTTAACACCAACGAAATGTAACTCAAAAATCGCACGCACGTATGCTCCGGGACGAAGGATATTCCGAAAAAAAAAACGCGATACGAAATATAGCGTAATTTTTGTTATTTCACTGCATTCAACGCCGCATGTTCCAGAATCTCGCGATCTGGTTAGGCGGTAAGCAAGTTACGACACGTCCGCTACCCTTAAAAAAGCAATCTATCAAAAGATTTTACGCTTCCTTTTTTTTTTGTATAAACCTCGACGTCCCCCTGATTAATGGTTACTTTCTGATTTACGTTTCTTCCAATCAATCATCAAACGAAGAATTTCTGGTTCAGCCACGTCAGTTCTGAATTAATGGAGAGGACAACCGCCAGGTCGTGAGTTATAAATGCATCCGATGCAACGCAAATTAAACATTTTTAGAAAAACTCTTGGCTTCGGTCGTGCGAGACGGACGAGTGAAAGCCTAAAAGCGACGTAATCTGGCATTTAGGGAAAATGTGGGTGCAGGAAATGGCGATAAGGGACAGAGATATGAGTTTTTGGGCGTTCAGGCAGACGTCAGAGATACTAATTGAAGGAGTGGTATTTATGAGAATCTTATTCGTCGGGTTAAAAAGCAGGGAGCTCTTTCGCAACACTCCGCCTTAATGCAGGATTGACCAATCCATAGCTCGCGGGCAACATGTTGCCCACGAGGTGGATAGAATTCCATGTACAGTGGAACTTCTCTACAAGTCGAACCTCAAGGGATACAAAAAAATGTACGACTTGCATAAAAAAATCGAGTAATCGAAGAAAAATAACACGGAAAAGATTTTGTCCTGTAAAACGAATTCACTTAGAGTCATAGAAAATTCGAATTATAAGAGTTCGACTTAAGAAGTTGTACTGCCATATTCTGAATTTAGACGTGCCTATTTCCTATTAAGAAATAATACTTCTGAAATACACCTCTCTTACACTGAAAAAAACGGAACAGGGTGAACCTACCCCCTAAGGTTTGCTATCAACTTCGAAGTAGTTCTCTTGAGCATGTATACACTGACTTAACGTCTTCTCGGCCACAATGAAACATTGAAACCAACGAAAACACTCTTACCCAGCACAAACATTCATAGCCAAACGCTGTTTTAAGCATCTCATAAGTCTCCGCACCTATTTTTACCAAGTTTCACACAAAATTTAATCCACACACGTTATTCCTCTAAAGTCAACATGTTGAAACGCAAGGGCAGCACTAAACGTAAGTAACCAAAAAATGCGAATATACGTTTCAGTCACTGCAGGGTGATAGCAATGACTGAGCAATATGATGGTGATTTGTACATAATGGAGCTATAGTTCCATGACCCTGTCTCAACACGTTTCTGAATTATAGGACAGATCTGAGAACTTTCGGATCATCCCTCGCACTTATGTTTAGATACATTTCATTTTTAACAATATATGTTGAGATGCTAACAATATGTGCTGACATGAATAAATGCAATGTATGTTGCCCGCAGAGCTTAAGATTGGGAAGGCTTGCCCAAATGCCTACGGCAATATATATATATATGTATATGTGTATATATATATATATGTATATGTATATGTATATGTATATGTATATGTATATGTATATGTATATGTATATGTATATGTATATGTATATGTATATGTATATGTATATGTATATGTATATGTATATGTATATGTATATGTATATGTATATGTATATGTATATGTATATGTATATGTATATGTATATGTATATGTATATGTATCTGTATATGTATATGTATATGTATATGTATATGTATATGTATATGTATATGTATATGTATATGTATATGTATATGTATATGTATATGTATATGTATATGTATATGTATATGTGTGTGTATATATATATATATATAAACAGAAGTTTTAAAGGCGTGTATTTTCATCGGAAATCCGGAAGAAGTGACGGGATGCAGCACACCAATTTTTAGCGCGAATTGTCCACTTATCTACCCGACTTCAAACGCAAAAGCGACGATTTACGATCTTCTCCCTCCCACGAATCCATATCTACGTTTACTAATCCAACTATTGAGAGAAAAAAAGGAAATAAAAAAAAAGATTCCCTACGTTTCCGCGTAAGATAATTCTTCACGCGGTAAGTACGATGACGAAAATTTATGAAGAAAGTTTGATGCTCGAATGATTCATATTAACTTTTTACGAATTAGGGTAAAGCAGCGACAGAAAAGGGTCGAGAAATGTACACAATGTCGCGAAATAAATATATATTTTTACTCTAAAATACTTGTTGCATAATAACGTTCAATGTTTTTAATAAATTCTCCGCAGCGTAAATAAATAAAATAGAGTAAAACGCGAGGTTTATCGGTCGTTAAACACTGTAACCGGTGATAAGTCAGAAGAAAGACTTTTGATATGGTATTTAAAAACCTCGATGCAAACGTAGTGGTTAATGATCCGCGTCCTGAGAAGAGTTCATTCGTGGAATTGGAAATTCAACACATTTCAGCCAGGCAATAAATGCATATGCGTGTGTGATTCTTGAGACGGAATTTTTATAATCGACCGTATTTCCTCGAATTTGTGGCACACGACAGCGTTTCCGGCGCTTTAAATCGAATTTTATTTGGGGCGTTTCCATGGAGACGATTATTGCCGAACTCGATACACGAATGATGAAATTGACACGTCAACGTTGGGAAACCAGCTTTTATTATTCCCGGACTAGACTTACTGTCTTTTAAAAAAATTATCTCTTGTCGCACGGGCAACAGTTTCGCTTTACCCCGACTGTCAAACAGATTTCGAGCATTAAAAAGCGTAAAATTTTCAGTCCGATTCAGAAGCTACAAGAAGGAATTATGCAAGAATTTCTGAAAGTAATTGAACGAAAGGGTCATACGCTGAACACAAAAATATGGCGGTCAAACGTAATCTCGTGTATTCCTACGGGGAAACCTAACTCGTTTTGCGCGGCTATTTTACAGGAACGTATATACGGTGCACAGCGAGGAACGGGCATATTTAATTCGCGTTATGAATTCGCAAACCGTAAACCCTCTTAATAAATATGACGTAGAAATGCTCATTTTCTGCTTGCTCATTTGTCCCATTCGCTCATTTTCTGGAACTTTCCCTTTCGTATCATACGTATGATCGAGGAATTATACCAAGGGTGGCCACAAACTTACCTACCCTCGGGGCCGCATACCATAATCTTCAGAAGTTCGAGAGCCGTATGTGCTCATAAATTTACGAACAGTACATGACCTGTATCCGAAGCAATTGAGATATATTGCATGTCCCTTGGGCATCCCTAAAACGTCTCAAGTCACATCACTTCAGTGTGGCGAAAAACGTTGAATAAATATTTAAAAGAGCCACAAACTAAATTAAAAGAGCCGCAAACTGCGTTAAAAGAGCCTCATGTGGCTCGCGGACCGCGGTTTGGCCACCCCTGAAATATACATTTCCGTTTAAAACGTCTGTACGTATCGATCATTTCCCTTCTTTCTTCCTAATGCTTCCATTCAATTCCGGATCTTCCCCCCCCCCCTCCTCCTCCCCCCCATCACGCAGTTCGACACAAACACACGCCTCGGTTGTTATCTCTTGGAAGTTCGGAGGCGTATACACTCAACTTAGGTTCTGTGGGAGATAGCCCACCTGGTCAGACGAGTGACAGCTCCTTAACTCGCTCGGATATCGAATATCCCTTTCCTTGATAGCTTCTTCCCGGAGACGCCAAGATTGTTAGTCAAACGTTTCGGATGGATCCGTAAAAACGAATGATGACGCAGGAAGGAGATAAGGAATAAGTCCGACTTTAAAGTTAAGACGTACACATTTTTCGGAGAAGAAAACAATCGTTGGAATAAATACAGGACTCCGATTATCCCAATTTAATTGGAAATTCATGCACGGTCGACGTTCTCCTAACAAAAAGATATTCCTGGAGTACAGTGACTCTGACGACGGAGTAGTCCATTTTCTCCACTTTTATCCAATAATTCCACTTATTTTAATGGCTATAATGACCTGTTCGGATACGTTAAAAAAAAGTCTTATGTTGCTTGTCACGAAATTTCATTAACATGAAATCGCATTTTTCGAACTCGCATATAACGAGGAGTAACTGTATTTCAAAATAATCGTTCAAAATACATGTACACTTCTACCACAGATACAATTTTTTATTTTGTCCAATTATTCGAATTTTCGAATATCTCAACCACCTTTAGTCCAATTATCGGAGTTCTTCTGTATTTAAATTGCGCAAAATCGATGAAAAATTAACGAAAATTTGTTCGTCAAATTGACATTTAATGAACTTTAAAGACCTAAAAGAGATAATTTTAGGTTACTTAGGCATATGTGTAGTCATTTCAGCAATACAGGAGCTAGAGCAGATGACGATGTAAACTGCTGTTTTCTGTTGGTCTCCATTAGCAGACAAACTAACAGAAAACATGTTATTTCGAGAACCAAAAAATATCAAGATAAGTTTGATTGCATTATCACAGGCTCTCGAGAGCAGGCGACATCATGAAACAAACACGCTTGCGTAAATTTTACTGACAGAAAATTTCAGAAATCACTCATAAAAAAAAGTTTGGCAAAAAGGACATCGCAATATAAATTGATAAAATACAAAGCTACGAAAGAGATGAAGCATTTTTCTTACCTCACCAGAAACGAAGTTATATAATCTTTTATTTGTTTTTAAATAACAAAATAATCAACAGATAATGAAGCCAATCATCGATCCGTTTACGCTAGAAAAAATAAAGGATCTCGAGAGAAATTACGACTAAATACGTGCTCTTTGGGTCATTCATCCGGAAGTCATATGGCGACCGGTTGTGGAAGCAGGAAAAGTCGAAATAGAAAGATATAGAGACGAAAGGAGATGAAGGGAGGCAGAGAGAGAGAGAGAGCGAGGGTTGGTAGAAAAGAATGGTTCTTTTTTTTATCCTCCGAGAGGGCGTCGCTCCACATTTCATTGCGTTATAGAGGTGGGGAAAACTACGGCCCGCGATATCATTACGAAAACGAACCATGAAATGTATCACAGACAATTTCGTACTTTTTTGGTTAAAATTAAGGCCGGAAAACCTTTTCTTGTGAAGATTAGACGATAAAATAATATTAATTATCAAGTTTCACATATAGAAACCTTCGCATTCTCTCAAATAACTTCCGATTCCGACCCTAACGTGGCCCGCCGAAGCATTTTCATCTGTTAATGCGACCCGCCTTAAGCAACCGCAGTGGCTATAATGCGGCCCGCTTCGTCCAGAGGTTTCCCCACCACTGCTCTAAGAGCCATAAAAACCACGCTATAGCGATACGAGCGAGGCATAATGCGTCTGAAAACCTTCCCGAAAAAAATATTCAGAATTTTCTATTTTTTTGAAAAATTGCGCCAAATGGAAAGTAAAAAAATATTCCAAATTTTCTATTTTTTTGAGTTGTTCCAAATGGTAAGTAAAAAGAATAAAACAGTGTGTTAAGAAAGATAAATTACTACGCATAAGCGTTAAAATTTTTGAAAATTTTCAAGAAACATTATACTTTCATGTAACGTGAATTTAATCAGAAATGCAAGTGTTTTACACCATGATCAAGATGACAGCATTTAAATAAGATAATGGATGTATACGGTTAAAATAAAACATTCAGAAATATTAAACGTTCATGTGTTATAACATTTTATATGTGTGTGTTTGTATTTATATTTTGGGCAAATAGGAGTTGAAGGAAACCCAGTGAACACTTACTTACTTACCTTTCCTCTTCCTTAGTATTTATATATATATATATATATATATATATATATATATATATATATATATATATATATATATATATATAATTTGATGAACCAGAGTTACTCAAAAGCCAAACGCGAAAAAAAAACAAATGCGCACTTCGGCCACGAGGCAGCCGTCATCAGTGGTAATTAAGCGATTCACCTTGCAATCGAAAATGCTCATTTGGTTTTCAAGCCCATGTAATGGTTTTCGAAGAATACCGATTTATTAGTTCGATCTCAGCCATAATACGAGCTTCGTAATTTTTGAAATCGCATGTTCGTCGAACTGTCTCTCATTCGACTATAAAAAGATTGGGAAAACCAGTCTGCGTGCCTGTGAATCACCAGAAGCCGGCTGCTTTCTAGGCGAAATGTGCACTTGGTTTTCCCTATTTATGACCGTTGGAGAAGGATAGATAATCGATTTGATTTCAGCCATCAAGCGAAAATTCACTATCGAAATATGGATGAAATTAAAAAAGAAACGGAAGGATTCCAAACCGGATATTTTAAAAAGCTTAACAGCACATTTTCTTTTAGTAGAATTTAAGAAAAAAAATCAAAAATACCGAATGTCCGAAACAATTAAAATTACTTGTATTTTTAAAAAAAACGTAATGAAAGTATTGCAAAAAGTCCCAGTCGACAATCTAATCAATAACAGCTCAATCTTTTACGACGAGATGTGCATTAACCATCACACAACCCTTTCCCGTATATAACAGTTTTAAGCAGAAAAGAATAACATGCTTCGTTAACGAAATAAAACAGCATTATTATTTTTTATATTTTCCTTTCATTTACTTAATTTGAGAATTCATGGCCAGTCTATGTATGTGTGTGCACGCGCTTGTGTTCAGAATCCGGATGTAATCCAAAATCCGAGCGTTATGTCTATGTACTGTAATTCGTTTCGTATCCACGCGACCTAGTTCCCACCAATGTCCAATGCGAAACGAACACGGAGAAATTCACAAACGCCCGGAAAATTTAATAAATAAACAACACGCCTGCCATACCACCGAACCGACGTGTTCTTCGTGACAGGAATGCGCAGCTGGCGTGTTTAATCTCCGAGAGACGATTTTTCCCCTGGGGCGCAAGGCAGAACATGAAGACGAAGCAACAACGAGTAGTAGTATGGGACGTTCGTTAAGGAATTAGCCTTACTCCGGGAACCGGCGCGTGAAATTTGAGAAGTTTCTCGTCGCCGACTCAGCACACAAACTTGCGCACGAATTTATCGTATCCGCTGCAGTTAACGGCAGTCAGCAATGCCTTGATAGCACGCACGTGCGATTCAAACATCTGGGATGATTTAAAGCTCGAAGTAAAATTTATTACATCTTTAAACTGTTTGACAGGTATTTTCAAGATCTTGAATATATCGATACCAGATTGGTTGTCAAAAGCGGGAATTAATGATTAAATTAAAATATAAAAGGAGGGCAAGGTGTGTCTACCTTAGCACTGACTCGAAATAGCGACGTAAATAAACAAATCCATGGCTCACGGTTAACCTTTAATAAAATGGTACAGAATAAATGCCAGTTACGTTGCTATTCTTAGCCTTTGATGGATTGAAACATCGATTAACATAACTTGTGATAGGATTTTCTTTGGAAAACTTAATGTAAAATTATAATATGGTTGAAAATAAAATCAACGGCTTATTTTCTGCCATATAAACTAAACAAAAACAACATTGCAAGCAACAACCAAAAAATTAAATTAAGATAGATATTTCCCAAGTAAAAGCAATGAACTCGCAAATGTAGCGACAATTTGCCTAGGCAGTTAAAACTTCTCACTGTTAAAACGGGAAAATTTGCCGTTTTTTCTCATTAGTCCAAGCTAACTTTTTGGCTAATTCAGAAAGATTTCAAAAATATTTATAATTCGTAAAAATAAACTACATTCTACCGTCGCTGTATGCGTGAAGTCTCCATTTCGCATATCAATTCCCACCTATTTAAAAAAAAAAAGCTAGATAAAATTAAAGTAAACTGAAATTTAGGAGATTTTCGATTTTTTCTAGGTCATAACCCACGCCCGCGATCAACTACGCGTGGGCAAAATTTACAAAGTTAATTTCATTCCATGAAATTTACCCTCTATTGGTTTTCAGTTTTTTTTAATTAGTGAACAAAAAATCCGTTTGTCTCAAGTAGTCAATTTAAATACCATTACCAGCATTAAACATCATCAAAGAACAGGGATATGCATTGCCAATGGCGTTCATTTTACGGTCTTGGCGCTGAAGTAACCAACATTCCTAATCGATTAGCCGAATGAATGTCGAAAACTAAACAGTGGATGAATGCCAAGAGAGAGGATTTTATAACACACTGAAGAGCCCGGCATACTGCTCCATGATGGGGGAATTCTTTAGATTTTTAAATAACAAAAATCCGCACGATTTTATAAACTTCGTACAACTTACATAAATATACGTCGCGCTACCTGTTCAGCTGAATGAATGACCGAGAAGACTTTACGTACTATCTTCGCCCTTTGTTGAAATAAACGGATATCACGCCCACGTGCAGTATATCATCACCTTCATCCACTCACATCCGCTCTTCCAATAAAACTGCATCGATTCTCTCCCGTTCCAACCTTCCTGGTTCGCTCAACCTCTTGGAATTTCTTACCGACGCGAAGCCTCCTCACCTTTCCCTCCTCGACCTATCGCTCTCCTGTGACGTCACTTCTCGATCCGCTGCCGCGAGACATCGCATAACCTCGGATGAGTAATAGAGACGCCGGCGAATGATCGCTCACTCGAAGAGATACAAAAAATAAAATGATAAAAGAATCGCCGAAGGAGAAGAGAGAGAGAGAGAGAGGGAGAGCGTATCAAGAGCCGCGTTAGATTGATGGATGGTTTCGGAATCATTGGGGTCTCGCTTATTAAGCGCCAGTTTCCCATAGGCGCCCATGCGGGTCGACTGGAATGGAGCCTACGTTAGATCCGGCAGGAAACGCAACGCGGAAAAAGCGGGAGATGGATGGTCCGAACGTAAGCGGAACATTTTAATGATTTATCGCCGCACGATTACCTACGGGATTAACGCGACGCGTTTCTAAGGAAAGTTTCCACCGAAACGAGACATTCGAAACCCGTGACGAAATATCTCGGTATCACGGTCGTCTCCCAGAACAGCACGGTTTCGATTTACGCGTTAATCGGTTTGGAACTAACCTCGAATCGAACGGTCGTGCGTTTCGCGTCAACGCGGTTTTTTTTTTAACGCGGCACCCTATCATTAAATGTCGAAGTTTGTGTGAGGGGTTACACGACATGATAAATGAAGATAATGGAAGAAATTACGGATAAAATGCAACTAAATCGCTGTACGGTGTGTTAAAGAATGTCTTCAAAAGAAAAAACGTGTATAATTACGCTTTTCGTGGTCTTTTCCAGGAACGCACACACCTGCGTCGTGAAAACATGAAGGGAATTCAACCGAAAAGCGAAAACGTACCTAAAAATTCTTCACGCATTTATATCACAAAATTTAAAAAAATAAGGAGAACCTTATACCTGGACGATATAATCAATCGCCCTTTCCTAATGCCTTTCTTTTTGCGTTCAGCGACTTTTTGACTTTTGGACATATGTCAATTTATATATATATATTTATTACATATGTGTACGCCTCTATTTTTGAGCCCATCATTTCAAACACTAATTTGAATCGCTTTTATTTTTTGCCAATCCAATCCTATGTTAATGTTGCTTATATTTTTTTATGCGTCATTGATAATTATTATTTACCATTTCAGAAGTTTATGCGCTGCTTATGGACATTGATAAACTTCTGTGCAATGTTAACGCTTATGTTACGACGCGACGGGCATGCCACCCACACGTCGTCATTTATAGCTAAATGGGTGGCGTTACGACAGTGCTTGTGAGTGAGGCGGAATGACGTATGTCTCCTCAGGGCAATTGAATTAACGTAAGCCACGGTGAATTAACGAGAATGGGATTCCCCTTAGTAATCCATACCACGCAGCGGAATACAGATTAAATACAACCTTTACAGAGAATGACAGAGTATTGGTAAATAGAGATCATTTTCGCCAGAAAAAAAGATTATGACACGCTGACCCGATAACGCCTCGTCAGAGAGAGTTCGGTGAACTAGTAGTTATCGAGTGATCTTATACTAAAAATTTCGAAGGCTAACCTGAAATAAATTCTTGACGCAGTGATGTTTATTTCGGTAGTATCCTATGCATACGGCGCCTTTAATTGTTTAATGAACGATATAAATTTATAGTATTTAGGTGAGCTTAAAACCGCTTTTTTTACGGGATTAATACAGCATTGCGTCTTTATATGATTGTTCACTTTGGATATGCAAATACCTTTCATGAAACTAATAAATTTTACCTCTTAAATATTACTACCAAAAATCTATTTAGATTATCAAAGATTCTCAACATAGCGTCCGGATTATCATCTTTAATTGGACACGAGATCCTATATGAAGTGGTCCGCGGGGAACAGCAAAAATCTCCAAAAGCGCTAAGAACTCCTATTACAAATATTGTGAACTCAGACCGCCTGGTATGATCTTAAGAATGAATCCGAAGGATGTAAATGGTCCATTTTTAAGTAGTATCATTATTTAACTCGACACTCCCTGCTTTTTTGTAGGACAAATAATACCTAATCTTATAATATAAAAATGTTGTTCTGTAAGGAAGGCAAGATGGCCGAAAGCGAAATTTAATTAGACCACTTGAAAATGTTTTGTCAGTTAGCTAATACTGAACGCATTATATCACAATATATTTTTGGTAGTTGTTAATATTCTAGTGGCACATTTATATGTTAATGTACATATATCTACCTATGAAGAAAATAAGAAATATTTTTAAAAAATAACCATGCTGTCAGAAATACGTGACGATGAACGACAAGTTGTCGTTATAATTATTAGATTGGAAACAAAATTGCAAATGACGTACAGATCATATTTATACTTGTTAATATTAAATTTGGTTGATATCGGTTAAATAGCTCTCGAAATAACCCTATATAGTATTATAAAATTCATATAGATCTTCATGTAAAGTGGTCGTTGTTCTGATTACACGACACCACATCTCAATTTCGATGATCACTGCACTTCACACATTAAATTAATTTTATAGTAACGTAATTTCACTTACCGTTCTTTCGGCGAAAACGACGGAAATTATATAATAAACACTTATTTTTATTTATGCAACGGTTTCTGCGATAAACAATTAGTTTATATTTTTGAAAATAAGGACCTCCAAAAGTATTATTCATTGAACTACAGCAAATTAACTTATTAATAAAACAGATCAAAGTAAACAGAAAAAGTATCTACTCTCTCTCATTAATGAATACTGTAGAAAGTACATTTATACAATGATTCACGAATACCCGTCGTATTTGACGGGCAATTACACTAGTATAGATGTGTTTGGACGATTCCGTGCGCACACATTCATGCAAGAATTTACAAAGAGATTCATATACATGGATTAAAATCATTCATAGGTTACGTAATCCACGGTCAAAATTGCTGCCCAAAAAGTAATTTAGGATGCACGAACATTCCTGATTTCTTATTTGTAGTACAAAAAATTAGCTTCGCTTTCTAGTTCATTTCACTTTAAAATATTCGAACAGATCCGTTTCACCAGGAAAAACGAAATATAATTCTCAAAAACGAAAATATGTAATGTAAATTCCAATTCTGTTCATGTAATGTAAAATAGCGCTGTACAAAACGTGTAACCAAGTTATAGTCGGTCCATCATCTGAAGTCTGATGGCCTCGAAAACTGGGCGTGCACGAGTTAGCAGCAGCCAATAGGAGACTGTTTGTTTGGGAAGGTAGTGGGGAGGAAACCAGTCTCACTCCTGCTCTCGAAGAGATGGCATCGGACTGCGTTGCCGTTTCTACCGCCGTTTCCTTTTTATTTAGAAACTGCGTAGTATATCAGCTGAGCAAGAGCTGGCAGCGCGCACCGGTATCTGCTCTCACGCACGAAAGTTGAGAGGGGCGATGGAAGGGGAAACGTTCGTGATTGGCTACTTGCTCTAAGTAGGCCAAGAGACTTCAGATGGGGGATCGACTATAAGAGTAGAAAATGCGCAACCCGAAACATTTGCAAGAGAAAAACTGTAAATACATGAATAAACAACGATTCAATTCAAACAATTGAAAAATGAATCACATTCCTCATTATGCTGATGACATTTACCGAAGTTTTCGCTTGACAATCTTTAAATAAATTATGATGCCATCTTTTACTTTTTCGTTTAATTATTTATCCGGTATTTCTATATAGATATTTTTATTCAAGCGGAAAAAAGGCAAACGTTATTCGTATCGCAGCAAAAGAACGCAGCAATCTCAGCAAACTAAAATGATAAAGATTTAGAGGAGCGAGCCCGACCTTTCCGAGGCCAATAATGCCACTTGAGTGGCTTGGCAGGCTTTCAAGGCAAATACTCACGGGTGACTTGTTACGAAAACATAAGAAAAAGCTCAAGATGGAATTTCGATTCTATAAGTTTTCGACTACTTTGCGATCTTTCGTGGCATCCTATCTCACATTATTTTTTCGAATAAGAAGTCGTTTCTGGTTATCAATAGCTATTTCAAAACCTTTGCGCTACGATTTTTATTGTTCTCTTAACAGCGTATAATTTTAAGTTTGCAGTAATACATTCTAATTGAATAAAAAAGCATGTAAATATCAGAGAAAAAATTTCTTTGGTAATAACCGTAATGGACGTATATAATAAATCTTAAAATGTCTATAATGGCCGGCCGGATGAGACTGGTTGGCAGTGTGCCTGCCTTCTAACCCAAAGGTAGCGGGTTCGAATCCCGCTTCGGGCATGAATGTTGTGATATACGTTGATTTATGTCTTTGTCTACTGTTAACATTTCACTGTAAAATATGTGAAATTATGTATAAAAAATCTGATGTGGCCAACACATGACTTTCTCCATATTCTCCATATATTTAAATTAATATGAATAGCATTATAAGGCAAAATTATTATTTCGTATCGTAAAAGAATACCATCGTCCTTGTTGCCGTAAATTACGTATATTTTGAATGTTTACAGAATTCACCGCTACATGGTGTTGGCGCTGTATACTGGTATTAAGATAAAGCGAAATATATCCGAAATGGATGGTTCTACGAAAATTAGTTTCAAACAAAACTTGGGAAGAAATATTATTCTCTACAAATTTAGTCCTCACGAAGATTACCAATAACGATGTTTTTAAGGAGATATTTAACGGAAACCGAAAAACCGGTTATTTATAAATAACTCCTAAACAATAACTCCTATAGAAAATTGTTTCAAATGAAAGTTGTAGGAAATTACATTCTCTATAACACTTGTATAGAATTGTATATACAATAATGATGTTTTAACGAAGAAATATCGCAAAAACCGAATCGGGTTTCGAATAAACCTCGACTTCCGATTATCCGTTATTGTCCAAAAACTAATCAGTTCTTTGTGCTCATGTTAAAGTGTTATATATGAAGTTTGGTAACGATATGGCATGTACTTTTTGAGTTAGAGCGCCCACAATAACATACACACACACAGACATCATTCCGAAAATAGTCTAAACGTGTTCTATGGACCTCAAAACGTATTTCCGTTGAAATCTCGAAGTCGATTTTTTTCATGAATACAATACTTTCCCATTACTACGTATGGAGGAAGTAAAAAAGCTAGATTTTACTTCCATGGGTGAGCAAAAACCAATGCCAAGTCACGAGGAAGGAATTTTTGACCAAAGCGATTCTAATAGACCAGCTTGAGCACATAGATTCACGAGATACACTAGAAACTAATAACCAAGACCCGAAATTATCCCATTTGTAACAAGAGTCTAAGATAATAAATATCTCCTCCAAACCTTTTTAAATTGTGCCACTTGGGCGGAGATAAGTTGCTTATACGTAGACCACTCTTACTTAGTAAGAGAAGACCAAGGTTTCGAGTCTTTCCTACCATTCTCTCATTAGATGTCGCTAACCGCTAATGCACTGGCGAACGTCCAATGTCCCCTCAAACGACGCGATTAATCTCTCTCCAAAGATTCGAAAAAAAGTTTAACCGTAGGATCGATTTTGGAAGTCGTCCAAGGCAGAGTCTTGAGGGCTTCCCAGAAACGAAAACTACCTCTCGAGGAAAGAATAAATTCCATATTTCGATATCATAATCATAAATTAAAACAGATATAACTTGGGATTGTGTAAATGTTTGAATTCCCTCTACCGACTTATGCAATCAGTACTTACATAAGCATAAAAAAAAAGAAAATATTTCACCCATTCCATTATGCAGGAAAATAAATCGCAGATTAAACTGGTAGCCTGACAATGACCTTCCAAGCTAAAATGTCACAGTAACATAAAGCTTTTGAAAATAATATTTCTAGCACTCTTAAGGTTGGGACTAAAATTTCCGAGACAGGGCTAAACAATTTCCATTTTTCTATTATCTCTCGTTTATCTCAACAGTAGTTAAGAAAGAAATTAAACCGATACAGCGTTTAATGGTATCTCCCTTAAAGATTAAAGCTATTTTTAAAATGCGGTGATATGTTAGCAATATCGTCAGGAGATTAAATCGCTCAATTTCTCATTAATTTCATATAATAATAATATAATAGCAATATAAGCAATTGATAACGGTATCTAACACTGATTGTGAGACAAAACAAGGAGATACAGAAAATAAGCATTGTCCGAATTCATAAGGTAAAAAGAAAGAAAAAGATATTCCGCATTTAAGTAAGTTATTCTGTAGAAAATATTAATTTATTTGGACGAAATCAATCAAAGAATTGCAGTTTTTTTAAAACCTTTACTCGCAAAAGACGTTTGGTAACCACGCAAAAAAATCCACCGAATAAAATGGCTACTGTTACTGGAAATACCTACGACAGTATGAACTTAATTCTTGATTTTTATATTTAAGAGCTTATTCTGGAATTTCTTTTCAATCATAATACGAGATCGATAATTCTACAGAGAACACATTTTCCTTCGCGGAGATTTTAGACTTAGCCTGCTAAAATCTTTAATTAATAATTTTTTTGTTTTCTTCTTACATCAAAACCGAATTGAAAATTAAAAATCGCTACGAATTGATCGCCAACGAATAATAATTTTGGATGATACCAGCTAGAAATCCTTAAGTCGTTCTTTTATTCTCCTTCAGTTTTCCGAAGAGCTGAGAGTTTTACAACTGGGGCGAGAAGGACCTACTAGATGCGAAAGCCATTCATATAAAGTTCATTGTCTATCGTCTCATCGTCATCTTTTTACGAGATCCTTCCTAAAAGCCGCCTACCCCCGCCCCTTTCCCTTCAACCCTCCTAATCCCACGCACACCTGGCCACACACCCAGTTTCCATGGATTCTCGATCCGGGAAGGGAAAAACAAGAGAGCATCTCCGAGAGAGTCCCGCCACCACGTGGCATTAACCGCTTATACATCGGAGACCATCCTCCGCTCCATAATCCTCCCTCTACTCAAAAGCCATCCACTTCTGCCGCTCCGTGACCCGGAAAATACCCTCCCCTCCACTCCGGAGTCGAACCATAAGGGAGGGTAAAAAGCCTCCCTCCCCCATCTTCCAGGCTAAAACCATGGTCATATAGGAACGAGGTCAGTTTTCATGGAAATGCGGGATGGTAGAGGAGGAAAACGTGAGACGGAAAATTACGGCAGGTCTCGAGAACGAAGAGTTCAGCGGTCGATTTCTATTCGAAAAAAAGAATGAGTATCGGGGCGACGCTCTTTTGTCATTCGCAAGATCGCGCCCTTCCGAGTGCAGCTTTCCTTAAAAAAAAAAGAACGACCGAAATTACCGCGGCCGCAAGGAACCACACGGTCTTCTACCTCGCTAGGCTTTTAGCCAAAGTGAAGGGTTTAGAGAAGTTGGGTAGAAATTTCACGAGAGAGTTGGCAACTGCGACACTCCTTCCTATGGACGCTTTTGAGGAGCCGAAGACGTAGAGAAGACGGAAGAAGACAATTTGAACGAAAGTGTACTTGAGTACCGCTGCCGCAACTTCAACAAGGGGGGGGGGGCATTATATATTTAACTGCTATGGCCATAAAACAATTTCGAGTGTAATTTTGGTGGTGTTAGAGCTGGGAGGAATTTGCGTCCGGTGTAAAGTGGCCGTTGGAACTCGTGGAAATGTCCTTGGGAACAACTGTTCGTAAATGTGAAATTAGTTGGAATGATAATGCGGTATACTAAATCGTTTCGTGAGTATGGGAATCATCAGTATCATTTACTTGGCGTCATATTTAAGCCTCACTTGTTAATTCTACAATTAACCTAAAATCTCGAGATTTTAGGATGGATATAATTTATGCGCAAAACGACGAAGCTATAATATTTTATGAAATGGGTTGCAGCGAGTAAATCTGCAAAAACCAAAATCGAATCTAAAAAAATGTGGGAAATGAAGTGATATTCCTCGGACTTAAGCTCGACCGCAATGTTTAACTATTTTATCTAAATATTTTGACAGAGAGGTTCGCTTTACGTCAGAAGGCGCTAAGATCAGCCTTTCTCAACTGCGGTCACGGCGGCCGCATGTGGCCACCGGAACATTTTTATGCGGCCACCGACAAAATTTTCAACGTGAAATGATTAATGCGCAGACTGCAATGTCACATTTTATTACCTGTACTTAATTAATATTTTGCCCAAAAAGAACGAAAATCTAGACGCGAGTGAATTATGCCTTTCTTCTCATCGTCTGCCATGATGTAAGACTTACAGTTTCTTAAATTGTGAGCTTCACGGAAAAGTGATTAATGCCATCAACACTAGCAGCAGCTTTGAAAAATAGTTTTTGATCATTATGCGACGCTACCGATGAAAAGCATAACGTGCTACTTAACTACAATCACATCAGTTGGTAAAGTTTCGATTCAATTGTGAATTACCATAAAGTTATAACTGCCTTGATCCCAAAATACAATGATTTAGCCCTAAAGTTACTAAAACCTTCTATTCGTGGTTGCATCCTATTTTTCAAAGACATTTTACCAAATCTTATCTCTATGAATCATCAGCTTCAAACCAGAGGGTTGACAATATTATCGATACCCTTTTCATAATTAATAATCTCAAGAATACTACAGTTATAACATAGTCACTCAGGTGAAAAAAGAGAACGATCCAATTAACTCAACCAATTCAAAATATTTAAAGCGATGTCACATTTTTTTTTTAAAGCACCCCTGCAAAACGACGTAAGGCCTACATCGACGAAATAAATAGAGATAAAAAGAGTTTAGAGAACCTCATAAAGAGCGAAGCGCAAATATTCGGCGGGGTATGTGCTGAAACGAAAGGAGATGGCGTACGCTCTAGATTGAGAAGCCGGAATGGAACGCGTAGGAGCGAGCGGTGGTGCAGAAGGAGGGGGGAGATTTCTTGGGATATAAGATTCGAGGAGGACACAAAGTAGAGACGGAAAGGAGGGAGAGGTTGAAATCGGACGAGCCAATTACCATGGATTCTAGGAAAATGCACGGGGATTTACAGGACGACTCAATTCTCAGGGCCGAGGACTTCCGCGGCCGTATTATCGTCTTTCTCATCTTATAAATATGTTGTACACGTAGACGAAAGAATATATTCAACGGGATTCGAAAAGAAAAGAGCACGGAGAATTAGTCGAGGATTAATTAAACGGGTCGAGTCGAAAGGAAAAAATAATCGAAGAGAAATGAAAATGTAGAATCAAATATATTCTCACCGTTTGACTGTAAATTATCAACAGGATATAACTAACAGAGTTAACTTTGTGAAACCCATATTTGCATTAAAATAAGGAGAAATATTTGTTGAGTTTACACTACATTTGTTTAAATTTACCGATTATAGTTGGTCTCCCGGTAGCTCCAAAATAAAAAGCGAAGATCCCAATACAAACAATTTTTTCTCTTTTTTTATTTAAAAAAAAATAATATTTTGTCTGGGATGAAATGTCATTACTAACAGTAAGGAAATGATTGAAAAATAACTCACGATACTTAACGTAAGCAAAAAAGGTTATAAAAAGCATTTACTCTTATTTTATTACAACAATATTTTAGCTGGAATAAAATGCGCCATAACTGATATAATAAAAACACGAATGAAGAATAATTAAAGATATTAGACATTTAAAAAAAAAGTTTTTTCTCTTCTTCACGCTGTATTAAAAGACATTTTTGCTGGGATAAAATGCGCCATTACTAATATAATAAGAAAATTAACGAAAAATTATTCACGACACTTGAAATTTTCTACCGTTTTTATTACGAGGGCGTAATGGAGATTTTAAAATATGACAAGAGGGGAGAAAATCCGAATAACCGGAAAGCAACCGTATAATTGGATAAAATTATATTATAAGAGGAAATAAAAGCTTAACCAGAAGGAAGGCGGATGAGAAGACATTTTGAAGGTAAACCAATTACGTCCCGCAAAGTAGTAAAGAGGATCCTAAAGTTGATTAATCGCTTGGAGATAGTTTCCCCGCATTACCGTTCCCGTTTCATATTACATAAATAAAAAAAAATATGGCTCTCCTCGGGAAAACTACTGGAGTGACCCATCAGAAAAAGGAAACAACCGAATAACGACGACTCGACGGATAATGCTCGAAAACCAAAGCGAAAATAAATGAGTCGGTCTCGAGGGATGAGGAGGAGGATGAAGAGAGGGCTCTTAACTAAATAGGTGGCCGCGCTATTTTCGCATGCATTGTCTCTCGCGGGATTTGATATTCGGATCCGTCACTGCGAGAGATGAAGAGGAAGTGGGAATGCGAGAGGGAGGTAGGAAGGGAAGAGGAAGGAAAAAGGGAGGGAAAGAGGAAAGAGAGATAAAAAGAGGGATAGGAGAAGGAGAAAAGAAGAGGAAAGCATGTAACAATGTGTGGAGAGAGAGAGAAGGAGAGAGAGGAAAAAGGGGGAGGGGGGAGATGGGAGGGATAAACTGCAGTGAGAAGTAGGAGGGAGAGAGGAAATAGAAGACGAGACGTGCAGAGAGAAAGAGGGAGGGAATTGGAAGGGAGTGAAAGGTCGGGGAAGAGAGAGAGGAGGGAGAATGGGAGACAAAGGTTGGAGAGAGAGAGGGGGGGAGGGGAATGGAAGAAAGTGGAGAGGAGAGGGAGAGATAAGACAGACAAACGACTTTATTGAGGGCGAAGGGAGGGAGAGGAAAGAGGAGAGGGAGAGAGGATATTGAGAGCGCAGAGGGAGAGAAATAGGGACAGACAGACAGACGACTTTATTGAGAGAGAAGGGAGGGAGAGGAGAGGGAGGGAGGGAGAGAGGAAAGAGGAGAGGGACAGAGGATATTGTGAGCGCAGAGGGAGAAAAATAGGGACAGACAGACGACTTTATTGAGGGAGAAGGGAGTGAAAGGAGAGCGAGGGAGGGAGAGAGGATATTGAGAGCGGAGAGGGAGAGAAATAGGGACAGACAGACAGACAAACGACATTATTGAGGGCGAAGAGAGGGAGGGAGAGAGAGGAGACGGAGGGAGAGAGAGGAGAGGGAGAGAAAGGAGAGGGAGAGAAAGGAGAGGGAGAGAAAGGAGAGGGAGAGAGAGGAGAGGGAGAGAAAGGAGAGGGAGGGAGAGAGGGGTGAGAAAGAGAGAGAGCGTAGAGGGAGGGAAACAGGGAGGAGAGAGATAATGGGAGGGGTGACGAAAAGTGGAAATGGACAGACAGACAAACGATTTTATTAGGGCGAAATTGAGACTATACAGTCCCTTCTTACATTTAGAGAGTGAACGAAGAGTGGAGAAGGAAAGAAAGGAAGGGCAGAGAGAGAGAGGAGAGTGAGAGGGAGAGAGGGGGGGGGAAGGAAGCCATAGAGGTGAGATGGGAGGTAGGCAATGAATGAGGATGGAGACGGACAAGAGAAGAGGCGAAACATTTCCAAAGGGGAAACTTTATATTCTCTACGTTCCCTGCGTAATGCACTCCGACACAACTACCCCTGGAAATATATACGTCCGTAGAATAAGGATTCACGGAGGAAAGGCGTAAGGTTACATTTTTTGTTCGCTTTTTTGAACCTCCGGACGAAATGCGACGTTTGCTTTACCTAAAAAAAAAGCGCGGCGGAAAAGTATAAAAATTTTAAAGCGTTTCCATGGATAAGAGTGTTTGTTGCCTTTGTACGCTCCTCAAAAAGTTTCACGGTAGGGAAAATGAATTCAGCTACGGGGATTTAAAAAATACAAACAGCGCGGCCTTGGTGAGATTTTTCCAAGGTACGGAAGAATGGTGGAAAATGTCTGCGTCTCAAAAAATGAATGGCATTTAATAAGTAGTAGATTTTAATTGTTTATCGAATATGTATATATGAAAATACTGTTACAAAATACTATAAATTTCATCCGCGACCACTGACCCAGTTCCAAATTAAATTATGTGACCAATTATATCGGTATACAAATCCGCTCAAATTAAACTCCATATATAGTGAAGTCACCGGATCGCAGTAATTAAAAGTTTTTGGAGTTTTGTCCATAGAAAAATTATGTCTTTTGCAGCTAACGTAGACACAAATAATCAGTATATGTATTAAATGTCATGAGGAAAATCTGATTCGATTATGTACCTAAATAATGGGCAGGAGCAATAGTGATACTTTTTGACCATTCCAACTGAAATCTGTCGTTAAATGAAAATATGTACCCACTATATGCATTTGCCATAATATTAAGGACATTGAGCGGGCAGCGATCGAGAGATAAGGGAGAAAGGATATACGTAAAATCAATATACAAATAACTTTAGCTACAAAGTGTAGAAGCTGAGAGTTGGGGAAAAAATTTTATACGGGTTAATTGGTTTGATTTATTCGGTTAAATTAGCGTCCACAAAGACAGTGCAACAAAAAGAAAACCGGAGAAAGAAATGCTTATTAAATCGCGGAGAAGATTTTTATCAGTCCGTACCACCATTGATGCCAAGGAAAATAATCGTCGTAAATGCTGGTCAAAGAACGCTTCTTTGGAAAATTTCTTTTTTTTTGCTGATGGGAAAAAGCTTTTGTAAACCACATTTATAAGACTGGAATAAACGAGAAAACCGATCAAATCGAGCGTAATAAATAAAGCGTACTCGAATGTTTTGCTCAAACGGGAAATTTCGTTTCTTACTCTTAAAAAAATTGATGTTAATTTGCTCTCGTTTACAGACAAACAGAGCGACGTTAATTTATAAAAATAATTTCCAATTTCCTAGATGTATCTTTTGTATTAAGGAAACAGATTATCCCCAAAGGAAACGTCAAAGAGGAACGGGTTTCGTATTTATTCGGAGGTTTTAAAAAAAGAAGAGGCTCTCTCCAGATTCAGCGATAATTGGCGCTCGACTTTTCGACTGAGAAAGATAAGGAAATATATCGCACGCGATGAAACGAATGAAAGCAAAAAAAGAGAGAAAAACTTAAAACATAACCCTCACGAAGTTTTTTTGTCTAATAATGGCATTTGAGAAATGATATCGAAAAATGTTCTTGTGTTTTATTTAACGATTTCCTCTAGAACGCGAGTTGAATATCGAACGAATCTTTTATAAATGAGAAATCCACAATAAAAAAAAGATCAGAAATTGAGATAATACTCGAATACACACACACACAAATATACATATACCTCTCTATATATATATATATATATATATATATATATATATATATATATATATATATATATATATGGAAATTACAAGAAATCAACCAAAGCTACAAAAAGAAGACAAATAGCGTCGTTTATTAAGGACAAAAGAATGCGTTTTGTGCGATGACATTTTTCTTATCAGAGTCGATAGCCAAAAACAAAATACGGTTTAAGAATTTTATAAAATAACAATTTTTCCTCGGCCTACTGAGAAATTGCGTCTGAATAAATATAGACGTTCATCGGAATGTAACTGGGTCGTTGGGGATGCTATGTAAAATTCGATAAAGTGGATATTTAAGCAGCCCTGCGAGAGTTATTTGCCATTTTTTTTGCCCCTTAAGCATATTACAGAACTTTGCAAAGACACGCGGACAGAAACTCTTCGCATTCAGCGTGCGTTTTTTACTCCTTAATTAAATTCCAAGCACTGGTTTAGTCCTAAGCCCTGTAACGAATGCGCGTTCCTGCACTCGAATTCTTGGGCTTTACGCCGCAGAGCGCGCGTGGCAGATGTAGGGAAAAAATGATCTTCTCGATGTTTCGGATTCCCAAAATCCCTTTCAAGTAGGAAGAAAAGCCGTTGCTTTCGGAATGATGCAAACGAAAAAAATGAATATTTTCCCGATAAAACTATTTTAACAGACGGATAATATTTCAGTCCTACTAAATGATAAACTAAACAAGGAAAATATTATCCCGCAGCTGGAGACAGCCATTGCGTACCATTCGTCTATAATATATAATATAGTATTGGAGACTGAACATCAAACGAAATAATCGATAAATATCTCACTTTAAATATCATTCCACGTGACTAATTATTGGTGAACCAATGGCTGTTAATAAACACATTAGCGTTATGAGCGCGTATTGCAATAAAATTAATACTGAATTAACATAATTCCATGGATTATAGTCTGAAATTAAAAAAAAATATAACGGCAACTTACTGATCAATTCAGACGCTAAAGCATGCGTTTAGGAAAAGCCGAAGAGAAAATTCTATTAATCTATCCGTGAATCTTGGAATGCAGATGTACAAAGCAAAAAAATATTATGGAATATTTGTGAAAAATAATTGTCCTTGTTGATTCGGAGAAGGCTCATGACGACTATCATTTTAAGAGTCCTAGCTGCTTAACGTATTCGTGATATTCGATCATTCTTAGACGGGCATACATTATATCCAATAACTGCAGGTACTCGTGGATTCTAGAACTTCGCACGCACGCGTGAACAAAATTTTATACAGACACTTGTACGCTCGTTTCGCGTAGAGTCTACACCAGTGGTTCCCAACCGAGGTGACATGACACCCCAGGATGACGCGAGGATTATTCAGAGGTGACGCGAATATTTTATAAATTCACGATGTATCATATTCTGGCTGATAAAAACAAATAAAACCAGGAAAATAAACGCGCGTGGCAGAGAAAGTCCAATTTTTCTTTAAAGGTGACTTGAAGACGATGGAACTGTAAGGGGGATGACGCATAACTGAATGAACTGAACATAGGGTGACGCAGACAGGTTGAGAACCACTGGTCTACACTGTACACCTGTACACCATTTCTCACCGAGGAACCAGCGCCTTCTCAAATATTTCCTGAAAACAATTCCGGACCTCCGTTCCACTCGAACTTAAAAGTGGTTCAAAGAATAGGAGCGTGCGATGCATGTAAAAAAAGAAAAAGTAGCCAGACCAACTTCCTCGAGAGGCCGTGGGAAATTTTGAGGAGGAAAAGCGTGCGGCGTCGTAGAAGATAAGAGAAATTTAGGAACGAAGTGAAAGATGGAGCTGCGGTACACCTCCATTGAAAGAGAAGGAAACAGCTGCAGGGGATGTTTATATGCCGAGGCAGTGGAAGAGGCACGATGGGAAAACTCCTTGCGGCTTTCCTTACTATACCGGGAAAAAAAGGCTGATTCGAAGAGACGTGGAAACGCAAAGGGCGAAGGGTTTGAAAATAAAAGAGACACATTTTGTGCCGGTTCTTCTACATGCTTAATTTAGCAAGCGACGTCCGAGCGAAAGAGAAAGACAGATAGAAAGAGAGGGAGGGAAAGAGGGATGGAGGGGGGAGAGGGAGGGAGGGTGGAAGATGGAAGAAGAGAGATGTATATGGATATATGCTTTTATTTGGGCGAGGAAAAGGCTTGCAAGCCGCAATCTTACACCTAAACTCAATTGTCATTTTCAACAGAAAAAATTATTATACAGAGATAAAATACTATTACTGTAAAGAGAAATACAATATACACATATAACTATTGAAAAGAATGCAATATATGACAAGGATGAATAACGTGGTAATCAACTACCACAAAAGAGGGAGGGAGAAGGGAGAGAGAGGGGGGGGGGAGGAGAGATAGGGAGGGAATTATACGTAAATAGTGATAAAATACAAATAAGGCAAAGCGAAATAAATAAATAATACTATTAAAAGAATACAATATATAACAAAGATGAATAATGTGGTAATCAACTACCACAAAATATGAAGGGAGGGAGGGAGAAGGGAGAGAGAGGGGGGAGAGATAGGGAGGGAATTACATGTAGATAGTGATAAAATGCAAATAAGGCAAAGCGAAATAAATAAATAATACTATTAAAAGAATACAATATATAACAAAGATGAAGAACGTGAAAATCGACCACTATTATTAGAGGTGTAGGGAAGGTGAGAGAAAGAGAGGGAGGGAGAAAGAGAGAGACGGAGAGAAAGAGATGTAAAGAGAGGAAGAGAGTGACAAAAGAAGGCGGGGAAGAGTAAACGAAGCGGGCCTTTATCTCCCCTACTCTTTCCCCCTCTCTCCTTTTTTCTCCCCCCCCCCCCCCCCCCCCCAAGGGAGCTCGAGGGAACGAACGGTCACGTTGACCGAGTTCGTGGGGTTGAAGGGGAGTACAGGAGGGTTTTCGTGAGTTTGGGCGCGGTGAATGTGGGAGGGTGGGTGACAGCGGAGGGAAGGGGGTGCACGGCAGCAGCGGCTTCAGGTGTTTTTCGTGTTTGAATGTATCCTCGTCCGTTCGCTCTACGCGAGGTCATTAAGGAAGTAGTAGTTGGACTGCCACGGACTGCGGAGCGGAAGAAAAAGTTGGACGAAGAGAGAGAGAGAGAGAGGGGGGGAGGAATTTCAGAGGAGCCACAGAACAATAGAAAACGGATAAAGTCTTTGAATAAAAATTTTAATTTCTCAGGAAAAACGGAGAAGGGAAGCGGGCTTGGATTATTTCCGTTGTTTATGTGGCGTAAATAAATCTCTCGCGAGATTTGCGACCGTCGTGTACCTCGGGAAAACCGACAATGGAACTAAAAAAAGGAAAATTAAGCGTTTAGGCACGAAGATTACCATTTCTAAAAATGTTTATTTTGAATAATACGCGGAACTTCGGGTCTCTTAAAGAAGATGGAGTTGTCCGGAATTGATCCGTCAAAGAGAAGCGTCAACACCTTCTGAAAGGTCTGCAGCCCCTTGGATTATTTCAGCTATGACGCTCCGTATTACACTGAACATTTTCAATTGTTAGGGAAGATGTGTAAGATTTCAAACATAGGCTGAAGCTCAGCTTATCCAGCGTGTAGTATAATTTATGGTGCCGCAATCACCATGGAAATTAATTACAAACCAGGGAATGAAATAATTTATTTAAACGCTTTCAACGCAATTCTCGTCCATTTCTTAGACCCGTGTTTATGCAGATCGAACGCAGAAAACCACTAACTTAAAAAAATATTTTAATGCAAAAGTTTAATCATTTTACCCCAGTTACTTCCTCGATATAATCTTCGCGATGTTATTAAAAACCCCTCGATGCTCCGAAAATAAAGATCGCACATTTATCTTCAGAGAAAGATACAGTCAGCCATTCTTTCACGGGAAAAAGACAACGTACGGGCGTTACGGAGAGATGAGAGACGGCGAAATAACGTCGAAATTGCAAACGTCGTTCGATCTTCGTTTAACAGTTTTATAAGGCACCGCGAGCCTCAAAATTGAATAAATTGATCAGCGGGCGAAAATTCGCCCGTTGCGTGACGGTGCTCCGCATTAAGTATTCCGTTTCATAGGCTCGAATATTCCGAACTGTGCAAAATTCAATCTGTAATCTTCGCTTTCTTGCCGCAGGTTTTACTGTCAAAAACGTCGTTCCTTCATTTATTCAAGACTCCAAAAAATTTCACCGCGTCGAGATATCTGCATCCAACACGGCAGAAATAAAACGATACATCTTCATGACCAATACGTAAGGAAGATAAGACTATAAATAAGCCAGCATTTTATAACTCAATATTCCGCCAATAACGCCTGTTCTAAATCTTTGTTTGCAAATCATAAAGCAGAATCGCTTCATGCGGGCGGAAACTACTTCCATTTTTTGTACGATTTTATTCCGATTTGCTCATATATTCCGGCAATATACGAAAAAAGGTATAACTAATATTTATGAATAAAATTTATTCGTAGTGTACAATTATTTGAATTTACAATAATACGTGATTTCTATTCTATCATGCATATATCATTTATTCATGCGCGTCATATTACTAGTGGATATCTTTTTCCGTCAAGAAAGGTCAAATAAACCTCCCAGTGCAATAAAACCGCCATTCAAAGGCCGATTCTATCCACGCGGCTGCCACTGTTTAGCTTCTCGATCCATCATCTCATAAATCACACCTTACTCTTCCTTTGCGAGGTCAACTGCGCAGTAACGGTAGCCTTAATGACCTCACGTCAGAGCTTGATTACTCCAAAAATGCCACCGTCCACTCAATTTCGAGTATATCAAGGCGGAGAACTCCGCCGCGGTGATTTATTTCGGATTCCACCTAAGTAAGACCGTAACGCCGACGAAGAATCGAAAATGCGGACGTACGTGTAAAAAGTTCTTTTTTTTTTAATGCTGGCCGTTCGGGTCTCACGGAGTGATTTATTTTGACAGTTCTAGGTCTCCGGGATGAAAATAATAATAAAAAAAACCCTTTCCGTAGTTCTTGCGATGGCGGACCGCGTGGGTCGTTCAGTTCATAGAAAAACAAAAGCGTGAAAAAAAATCCTTTACAAGGTCCTTGAACTTTTCACCGATTACGAGAAGAAATGCTACATTCGGCTCTCATATAACGCGGAGGATACAACTGCCGTGTTGTGTGAACCAGCCTTTACGTGATGAAGGAAGGTTGTCTTCCTTACCCCTTCAGGCACCCTCACATAGACCCTAATTCCCCCAAACCTCTCTCAAATGTAAATGTATCCACAAAGAGAGTAAAATATTCAAGAGGAAACGCTTAAAAGATTTTTATAAATTGAAACGGTACTTATCTCAGGCAACTCCAATAGTCGCAATAAGATCGGAGATAGATGCTTGAGATAAGTACTTTTTTTTTGAACTGCAAGAGCTTATTTCATTCTATTATTTGTTCAATTCTTTTAAGACCATAAGACCTCAACAATCCTCTGCTGAATACACAGGGAGAGTTGTTACCGATCATATAAGCTTCTAAACAAAGCACTCGGGATCTCAGAAATGTTTCTCGCTCACCAATCCAAAATCCTACATCTCAGGCTCGACTAACTCGCATCAATGCGAAACATAATCCGATTATGGCAAACCTTTGTCCAACGCGGTTTTACCCAACGTGGATTTGATTATACGCGGTTAAATATAAAGGTGACGCGTATAAAATTTAATCGTGCGCGGTCCTGAATAGGGTGCATTTTCCGAACGTATGTGACGTAAACCTTTTTTTTTTACAAGGGGTTAAATTTGAGCAACGCGATTTCGTCCGACGCGGATTTTTCAAAGCACGCAACCCCCGCGCTCCGCAATTGGCTACGCACTGTATATGCATTTATAGTATTAAAAACAACCCGGATTAAAGCGAATCTGCATGGTATGAATCCATGTTATAGGAATACCACATATATTCAGTATTTGGCAGCCACAACGCGCACGCTTGTCTCTCCCTTTCTCTCCCAACGGTTCGATAGCAAATCGTTTGGCGAAACAGCACGGGCGTGGATCTTAACGACCTTAATAAGGGAGAGAGGATTTTTAACACGCAAAGGCACGGGTAAATGGGTATTTCGACACGCGAAGCGTATAAGGGGCCAGAAATAACAACGACGAAACGCTGCGGCGTGGAATAAAATGGGTTCGTTTTTTTTTTTAAAGGCGATGACGATAAGGTGTTTCGAAATTAAGGAGATGTTGAGAAATTAACGCAGAAATAAGAATATGACCGACGAAATGAAACTTCAACGTACTGTCCGATTAGTGGAAGGCGTTGTGCCAAGTCCGAATATCCGGAAGCTTCATTTGAAAAATCTTTGGAAAATCGGTTTAGAGTTGCGAGGATACGCTGATTACCAATATTTGATAAATAAGACTTTAAAAAGTCAACGAACTTTTAAATATACAGAGAATAATTGGATGCGATTAAATACGTAGATGGTCACACGAGAAAAGGAAATTTATATTTAATTCATGAACGGTGGAAAGTAAACCGGTTAAGAAGAATATGCTGATCATAAGTAACGCGGAAATGCACTTTCGTAATGACTTATTCGGTCATAAACTTATATTTTGACATATTATAAAACCTTTGAACTGATGAATCAGAATTCTCCAAAAGTCATAAAATGGTCGTGAAAACAAAATGCGCCTTTCGTCTACAAGGCAGCCGTAATCAGCAGTAATACCAAAATGTGGCTATGGGTGAGTTACCTATAGAACTAGCTATCGGTGGATTACCACTGATGGCGGCTGCCTCGTAGCCGAAATGCGCATTTGGTTTTCATAATAATTTTATGGATTTTGGAGGATTCTGATTCATAAGTTTAGTCTTAGACGTAAGAAGAGCTTGACAATTATTTCAATGACATTTTTTGATAAACAGAAACTTTTCTAGCATTGCCGAAAAATAAACGGAGAAGTTAAAAATCGTCCGGTTTCCCACGGATCTACAAATAAGGCTAGGCGATGAGCGTCATTAAAGCGAGAAATTGTATCTATTTACGGATTAGGAATTCGAAAGAGAAATACTGAGCTAATCTATTGGCTTAAATCAAAATGAAAAAATACGTCTCTCCATCAACGATAAAAAAAGTCGGGAAAACCAGATACGCGCTTCGGCAATTTGCTGAGCTATGTACTCAGTAAATTATAGCTGATGACCTATGCTATTTAGCTGAGATAAGCTGTTGGAGTTTCTAACTTTTTTAAATGGACATTGGTGAAACAAGTTTGCCAATTAGCGAATTCATTTATGTGGTTTATGACTGTAAAAACTTACCGTTCAAAACGTTAGAAATGACTGCAAGTTTCACTTAATCGACCAAAAGTTTTTCGTTCAGGACAATACATTTTTTAAAAACTCAATTACTTATAACAGGTCCTCCACAATGTTAAAGGATGCTTCATTCCCAAGTCTCATTAGATTTCATCGTGAAATGTAGTCCCATGGAATGAAATCTTACTTGGTTAATGATAAATGAAGAAGTTCCGCGGAAATCCTAAACCAATCAATTTGGCGAACTAGGCCGAAAGAACCATGAATTATTATTCCGGAGCGACATTTGCGTCAGATTTCGCGAATTCGAATATTGGTCAAATTTTTATCCAAACTTTCTCAGATGATAATTGAAGTATGGAAGTCTTCGAGTGCTTTAAAGTTCGACTTTCGACGCTTTGACAACAAAAGTATGCCCTACCTCAGTGTTTCTCCAACTGTGGGTCGCGGCAGAAAAATTATTTTAGATGTTAGGTGAAATTCCAAAATATAAAATATATAATAAATATATATAAAATTTCATCAGGAAATTTTAGGAAATACGATGTGATAAAAATTATTAACAAATATATAAAATAAACGAATTCGTATTAAAGTTTATTATTTTTACTATTTTTCAATTCAAAGGGGGCCGCATAACATTCAAGGGGACCGCGACAGTTGAAAGTTTGAGAACCACTGCCCTACCTGACCAATTAGTTCCCAAAAACTCAATTGATGCCGCAAAATCTTAACCGTATCAAATAATCATTTCGTTGTACCGTTCTTCCAAGAGAAAAATAAAATATTGCGTAAAATATCACAACGCCACCGGTGATCCATATAGTCGAGAGTGACATGACACATTATTTAATAACACGTACACAACTAAACCGTTCGACTCACGTCAAAATACAGAACAAAAACCAACACAAAATTCCTTCATCGACAGCGCTCATTTCCCTCAACTTTCTCACGCTCCCTAAACACGTTACGGAGACAGTAACAAAAACAGACGCGCCAGCGAGATAACATCGCCTGTGGGATACAGAGGAGGAAAGGTTTACATTCCAAGCGGCGTCGCCAAGCGAGTCAATATGCTTTATGTCCTCGCGCGAATGAGCGAGACAAAGAGAGAAAGAGAGAGAAAGTGCAAGAGAGAGAGAGAGAGAGGGAGGCAATGAGCGACGGAAAAATGAAGAAAAGACAAACAAACAAACAAAGAAATAAAAAATGAAATAAAAAATATTGATGTGAATAAATAAATAAATAAATATTGTAGTAAACAAAAGCGAATTTTTGCGACGAAATGCAAAAAAAATAAAAGACAAAAAATCGAAATTTAAATAATGCTAAATAAGCTAAAATATGAAGCTGTTTCGGAGGGTTATGGTCGGACACGATCATATTTAGAGAAGGAAACATTTCCGAGAGATGGGCGAGTGGGCGGATTACGAAGGAGAGAGAGAGAGAGAGAGAGAAAAGAGGATGACGGATGTTAAGTAAAAAGAAAGAGAGAGAGGAGAGAGGGGGTGGAGAAAGAGGGAGCTGTTATTTAGCGAGCACAATAAAGAGAAGTTTTTATTTTAAAAATACACAAAAGCCTGCTGTTTCGAGAGAAAAAGGATGAGTACTTTTTGTAATCTGCCGGCAACAAAAGGCATTTATTCATTCGTTTTTTTCGGATAAGGGAACGTTTTCGTTTTTTTCTTTCGCTTCGTTTAGAGGCTTTTTTCCCCTTATTGAAGAGTTCGTGACTACCAAAGCTTTATTATTATTATAATGTTTTTTAATGCCGGAGATCTTCAAATATACAGAGAATAAAAGAACACTTTTTTATTCGACACGACGTATTTACGTTATTTATGCGCTGGGCTAAGCCCGCAAGACCTTGCCGGAGATAATCCGAACGAAAAATAAGCTCTAGTGGAACTGCGCGACCAATCGAGCAAATTATTCGCAACGCACGAGGTAATAAAATAGGAGACCGAAGCTATTAATCGATAGATTTACCCTTTATCGATTTTCGATAATTATAAAACAATCGTAGATAACGAATTTTTAATGTAGATTATGTAGATGATAAATCTTATTCTGAAAATATAAGGCTTGAATTTATTCGAGCGCGTGGTTTAAAAATAATATATACATTATCGAAAAATTGCGTGGACTTTCTTCAAATCACGGAACAAAACATTTACGAATAAAAACTGTACCTAAGATATGTAATTAGATGACATTCACAATGATCTACACAGAATTAAAAATTGCGCACCATCCATCGTGAGATCTGCTTTCACGTTACAAATAGAAAATTTGTCTTGAGAAACCTATACTTTTATGCGATATTTTCGAGGAAATACGGTAAAAAATTAATTATAAAAAAATTTATTGTTTTATTTATAATATATGCTTCGCAGAAGTTTAAAGGAAAGTTCCCATCTAGCGCCCAAGCGACAGAAAAAAACGCATTTTTCGATCGATTTTTCGGCAAAAAAAACGCCAAAAGCTACAAAAGAAATAAATACGATTTGGGGGAAAACTATGTAGTTTTATTTTAAATCTAGCAGCCAGCGTTATCTTTTATTTTGCATTTTTCGAGCGAGCCTCAAAGGAAAAAAATATAGTTAAATTTTGTGACGTCCGAGCTTCGTCCAATCCAGAGCGCTTTCATTAGGCAGATTCAACAATAACAAAAGGAGAGGCACAGTAACCCTGACAACGGCGAACAAACTAAAAAGGAGGCACGCGAGACGACCAAACGTCAAAGGTCACCGGTGTTTAAAAAAAACAATACCTGCCTTCTTTACATTTTTTCCCCGTGAATAGATGGGGCGCGTAGAGAAAGAAGTAGGGAAAGACACAGAAAGAAAGTAAGAGAGAGAGAGAGAGATTTTCAAATAAATAAAGAAAAGGCTATTGAGTTGGAGAAGACAAAAGACGAGAAACATTTCTGTCTCCGTCTCCTCTTCTATCGCGAGCGCCAAGGTGTTTACATTCGCGGAGGCAAGTTCTCTCCGCCTCTCTCTCTCTCTCTCCCTCTCTCTCTCTATCCCTCTCTCTCTCTCCCTCTCTCTCTCTATCCCTCTCTCTCTCTCCCTCTATCTCTCTTCCCCTCTCTCTCTCTCCCTCACTCTCTCTCACACTCTCTCCCTTTCTCCCTGTCTCTCTCCCCGTCTCTCTCCCTCTCTCCCCCCCTCTCTCTCTCCCTCTTCTCTCTCGCTCGATTCAGCTGTTTTCCTTCTTTTTTTAAAATTTTATTTCCAAAATACCTCCAGTTTTTTTCCCCCGGTACGAAATCACGATCTACGGCAAACGCCCTAAGGACGCAATAAAAGGAAGCATAAAAGCGAGAGGGAGAAAATGGAAAGGAAGAAAGAGAGGAGGAAAAATAGAGATTGGGAGAGGCCGATAGGGAAAATATTTAAGGAAAAGGCAGAAGAGACGACAGATCGGAAGATAGGATAGGAGAAGCGAAGGGAAGGAAGATAATCTCTACAGCAGAGGTGGGAAACGCATCCGAATAAACGTCGCGAGGAAGGAGGTCCTAGGAGGATCGATTCTGTTAGGCGGGTTTAGAGAGGAGAAAGAACGTTTGCTACTCCCCTGCTGATCTTCGAGTTTATTCCATTACTTCAGGGGCTAGGACCTAGTCAAGGAGTTTTGAAGAAGCAGAGGAAGCTCTGGCATGTTTTGGAATAAAGACGACTTTTTTTCATTAGAATTCGCAGGTGAAGTAAGATTTATTGTGCAATAACCTACTAACTGACCTAAATATACCTTTAACTCAGGGGTGGGCAAACCGTGCCCCGCGGGCCATATGTGGCCCTCCGGAGCATTTAACGTAGCCCGCGAAGCTTTGGTGAAAAAACAATCTGTAAAATTTAACACAATTTTATGTTACTTTTGGTAGAATTATGATAATAAAACCTTTAGTTTTGAAAATTTAGCCCTACAATCCTTGTCTGTGCTTGTTTTTCACTTATGTATGATGCCCAAGAATCTAAGCAATTTCCGATTTAAACTCTAATCTGGCCCGCCTAAGCATTGGCATCTTTCAATGTGGCCCGCTGAAGAATTCACAAACACCAATGCGGCCCGCCATGCAGATAAGTTTGCCCACCCCTGCTTTAACTGGTCTTTTGAAAGGAAAAAGATTTTTTTAATAGTTATCATTGGTACTGCTAATAATATTTAGAAGTGAATCAGGAGCCAGTGTTAGAAAATGAAATTTCAGCTCTTTCAGTTATGGCTGAAAAATTATTAGTGAAGAAAGAACTTTAATTCCCCATGTATTAAATATTATACCAATATAAAAATGTTGATTTCATCTTCCGTAATTTAATATTCAAACAACAGATAATAATATAGCAGCATCGCCTAAACTAATAGAAAAAACAGTTAATATATCAGCTATATAAGATGTATTATTTATATAACAATTTATAATATCAAGAAATTAGGCCTAATACCACTCAACCGAATAAAATTATAATTACATTTTGTCGTTGACTGTCCACAAATTAGATAGGGATCAAATGTATAAAATTGCAAACAATAGGCTAACAGTATTCAAAATGGGTTATTAAAGAAAACAAAAAGCGCAAAGGAAATGTCAAGTATAAAATTTTCAGGTCCCATGGTAGACTTCCACGGCGTACTGAGTTTTTGTGTTTTTATCGCACATTAAGGACGATATACCGTTATTACCGGCATAATCCTCGCCCCGACACTATTCTCACACCATTATTTTAAGATGTGAAAAGTAAGACAATTTAATCGTCGCCTAATCCTTGCACCAAAATTTTCTACTTTTTGAAAAGCAGTTTCGAAGGAAATCGCCCATTTTTAGAGAAAAAAAGGAGATGCGGGGAAACAGGGCCTCGAGAGTCCGATTTCAACGTGCACAATACAAAGAGTTTAAAGGCTGAAAATGGCGATATTTTTCGTAAAACATTACATATACGTTTTAAATGTGGAATTCGTTTCGAATGTTATGAATAAGTGCGTTTTGAGATAATCCTACACCTGGCCGTTCTTGCATAATCGCTCGCAAGATTCTGAGAAAAAAGTTGGGAGGATCATGCCAGCAAATACGGACTGCATTTACGACGACGTAACGACATACTATACTCTGAATTTCGCGCTCTTTTAAATAAGAAAATTAAACATCTATCCCTAGTATCATTAGTTAGCGAAATCGGTCGTGAAATAAAAAATTGTGAAATTTAACAAAGTCATTATTTTCTTCGTTAATTATCAAGTATCAATTACCACAAAGTTCAACAAATTCCCTGGATTTTGTCTATCCCTAGATTATGGACGGAAGAGAAAAAAAATTTGATTTATACAGCTCCATGCATAACATTATATGTATATAAATATATATTCCTTTTGTTGATAGTGTATGTTTCCAAAGAGATGCAACTGTTTTTACTGCAATCCAAATACAGTTTGGTGATTGACTTTCTGTTCTGACTGGCCACCAGCCCTTAATTGGTTCGAAATTCTGTGAATAGGCCCATATTTTTCGAGTTGATCGATCACGATATGTAGGACTTTTTAAAAACAAATTTACTGTAACACTTCGTACAAATTCCATTGCGAAAATAAAAATGACTGCCAGGTTTCGGCTCAAAGAGTCATCATCAGGTACTGTTTTTCCAAATTTTGTCTTTAAAATGTCAGATTTTTCTTGGTATTCCATGAGCATTTCCTTATAATAATAAATTTTTATTACGTTAAATTGTGCTCTTCCTTTCTAAGTCGTAAGGTGATTTGAAGCTAAAAATCAAAATAATAATATTATGGTTGACTCGAGTACATTCGCAACCGCTTCATCTGAAGACCAAGTTATACTCCTAATAACAAACAACACCATAACTCTGGCCGAACAATCCTCAATGACGTACATCAAAAATAAATTTTATCAATTTAAAGTGCTGCGTTACTTTCGGATAACGCCAGTGTTCTAGACGCTGCCTTTTTTTTTTAACCTTACCATTTTCTATTCACACGCGATCCCGTAGGCGGCATAAATTCGTACAGAACGGTCCACAAGTTTCACGCTCGTTTTACGCGATTGGATCAGTACGATGTACGCCCAGAATTTTCGACCCCATCCTCACTCACTCACGAGGTATCGGCAGTTTTCGGAGACGGGTAAAGAGGGAGGAAGCCAAGAGAGGTGTTCGAAGTAAGAGAAAATTGGCTCGTCCTCTTAGGTGGCGGAGGCAAACGAGATTCCGAGGCCTCCTCTCCTCGCGAAATAAACTCATTTTGTCACCGGTTAAGGTTTTAAGAGGATTACGAAAAACAAACTAGTCGAACTAAGATTTCCACCATAAATCGGAAATTCAGCCTCGAGCGAATGCATGCAAACGTGCTACAGATGTTCTTTTTTTTTAACGTGAGAATTATTAAAAATGAAATATGAAAATTTTAATTCACGGGGAAAAAACTACAGAAAATGTAGAAAACCACTCGGCGATTTTTTTACTTAACGTCTCGCAAGCAACGAGGAGTGAATTTATCAAAGTTTTTTTTATTCCGAAGACAACCGTCGGTCAAAATCACGCTCTCTGCCAAGAAACATTGGCACCGCGCGTATACATGAGCGGAATTCAACGTAACGGAGAAATGCCTATTTTATATTAATGCAAAACCTAAGGATTGTTTCTATAAAAATCCTCAAATTATAATTTAGCAAATACATGTCATTAAAAATTAGTGTTATCCATGAATATTGATTTTTCTTCTATAACTGAATTCGGCAAATTTTCTGTTTCATTTCGCAATGAAGATTTCTCCCATTCACCTAATTTACGAACTGAGTTAAATATGAAATTTGATCACCCGTTTTACGACTACAGTTAGCTTATCCTTTATAACTTCGGAGATATAAAAAAATTAAATTGCTCCCTATGCGGATTATTCAAACTCCAATCCAAAGAAACGCAAAATGGCGGCAATACGGAAATCTACACTCCAAGCTTCAGCTCTCTATCGCTAACGGTTTCGTCACAATATCAATTATAGCAAGCGCACAGACGGATATACAGACACTAAAGTGAAACTATAAGCGCTTTAAAAATGCACTAAAACAGCATAATCCCTCTTTAAATTTATAAACATGTATCGATTAATTATACCTCAGAATTTCAAATATTTTTTAAAACATGCCCAAAACAGTATCATCTGGTTGAAAATAATATTACGAATTCGACGGTTTCGCGGAAACTACCGCATAGGTACATTTTACAACAGATAAGAGTGAAAGTCTTTCATAGAAAGGTCCATTAAATCGCTGGTAAGATTGCATCAGGTTGGCACATTTCCAAACAACTGCGGTAATAGCCATTACTAATCCAATTTCCCAACATACGTAAGACTTCTATATCTATAGTTCACCCTGCAAGCCACCGCAATGGTGTGTGGCACGGGGTGCAAGAGCACCAACGGAAAACGCATAATAATGAATGGTATCACTCTACGTCGGCTGATTTCTTTTCGTAACTTCTGTTCTGCTCAGCTATCGTTCTAGGGGAAAACGAGCCTTTATACCTCTCAGTCCTACAGGCTATCTCTCTTATTTTACGAGGATGGTCCATTCTACCAATATAAATTGGCGCTCTTATTATTTCTTCGACATCGCTGGAGAATATATGCGTTCTTTTTACATTACTTTACTGCGTAAATGTTTTATTTTATATCTATCTATATGAATTTGTATAACACAGATTCATTCGTAATTTATGGCAATTTCACTTGTGGCCTCCCTTTTGATTTACAGCGCATAGAAGAATTATTCTACAAAAAAAAAAACACCGAATAACCTTACATACCTGCTTTTATAATGTAGCGGATATGTTACGCCACAGAACAATCATAATTTTGCTTCGCCTATATTTACTCATTCGCGAAAACGTTAATTTTGAACAAAAAATCAATGACAATTTATTGTGATAAGTGATAGCACGATCTAGAAATTGTTTATTTTTAAAAACATAATCTACGTACTTTCAGTGAATTGCTACTGAAGACGGTTGCATTGTGGCCGAAATGTGCACCTGATTTTTCATAACCTTTGTTGTGGCTATTGAAGACACCTGAGATAAGTCCTTTTTAAAAAGTGTTTCCTCTTCAGTTTTCATAGATATAGGACGAGATCGGTAATTCTCTGTTTTACAGACATCTGGTGATTTAAAAAATGGAACTACTATAATGAAACATAGTCGCTACACTTTTCGATAGTTTTACCGAATTTCAAGTTATCTTCGCAGCTCTTATTTTTAAACTCGCGTAGTATACCTCAACAAAATTCAGGAAAGGGTTAGGGGTTAATATATACATATTAATATATATATATATATATTAATATATTAGTATATACATACATACATATATATATATATATATATATATATATATATATATATATCGAATATGCATAAATAAGGAGGCAAAGGTATTTAAATTACACATTTCCCTCTCCTTCAAGGGCGACTCGTAAGAACCCTATATTGATGTTTGCTCGAACCGAGTTATTAAATTTCACCCAGGCAAGTTTTTGAACCGAGTCTGTGAGCGCACGCCTGCCGTTAAACAGAACGAAATTGAGGAACATATCCGAAACGAGGATGGCGATCGATAAAAACCCGAAGGGCGGTGTTCATTTTTGGCTCCTCGCTCGTAGAGAAAGCAGTTTTGGCAAGGGAAAACGGGATACTGCGCTCAAAAAGATTTACGGCAATAGAAGAAAGTTAAAAGAGAGAAGAGAGAGAAAGAGAGTGGGACGAAAATGCAACGGATAAATCTTGGCCGTGTATACTTACTGCACACACGCAAAAAAATCTGCAAACTCATCCGCTTAATATTGTCTCGTACGCCGCCATGCGAGATTATGAAGGATAAATAAGTAACGAAGCGGAACGTTGAAACATTTCCGAGGTGACGGCGGGTTTTTTCTCTTTCGAAATGATTTAAATTAAGGAAAGGACGTTTTTGTTTGTGGAAACGCACGAGCGAAAAACAAAATATATTTCTCGTTCCAATGTATTATTATCTTTTACGCGAAAATAATTCAAAGTACCAAGATTTTTGCAACGAGCAAATTGGATAGGACGAGGAAGGACACGTGAGAAAGTTCTTACAAAAATGACGCCAAGGCTGAGATTTTCAGACTGGTTTGGTTTCGAGCAGAAATTGTTATTAAAAACCTTTGCAAATTATCTCTGCGGAGATATTTCTACTCAGAAAAGTAATCGGAACACACTTTTCGACTATTTCCTTAATATATTACATATGAAAACAGAATACTTGAAGGTATTTCAATAATATATCCAGGCAAAAATTTGTGACAAATTATTTAAGTAAGTAATATTCAGGCAACAATTTGTGACCTTTTCATGTTGAAATAATAATTATGTATTGACGTTGACAGTTTTATTTTTGTAATAAAGAACTGATGTCTTCAATCTCTTCTTTATCATTATATGCACATTGACAACGTCGATAATCTGTAGTATATCAATCTACTTGAGGAGAATTCAAAATTTTTTTAATGTCGCTAATTAATCCGTGCCGAAGTAAGTATATACAGCAACAATAATTGTGGAATATGTAAAAAGAAGTAAACGTAAAGAAAGTTAAGAAGTTGAGTAGCGAATTTCTGAAATCTATTAAACCGTTTAATAATAATAAATCAAGGAGGATGAAAAAAATTATGTATATTATATATATATATTATTATTATATATATATATATATATATATATATATATATATATAACAAATATAATTGATAGATTACAGGAGAGACCTTTTCTGTGGAAAATTGCCTAAAGTTCGTTTTTTTGTAGAAACGGATAAAATTTATGGCGGAGATAAAACTCAATTTTTCACGTAACTCGAAAGTGATAAGTCACACTCGTTACTTTGGAGTCGTTCCAAATCTCCCAATTCGCTGCAGCTAAGCGGTATAAAAAAATCTACTCTGGAAGAAATTTAATCCGTCTTAATGAACGGCTTTGTCGGTATTATGCATAAAATTTTTTTTTTAATGGAAACATAACACACGCCATTACGTTGATAATGAATCATGCCGTAATTCATCAATTTTATCAAATTATTTATTTTTCTAATTCGATAAGTAAAATGCACTCGGTGAAAAATTATCTCGTCAAAGAAGCTAAAAAAAATAAAAAAAAAGGTTCGGTTATTATTTTCCAGTTATAATGAAATTAGTACTGTTAATCAAGAAACGGCTATAATTTACGAGGTGACGTCGTATTCGACTGAATTATAACATTTTATTACATACATACCGACATAGGCAATCGATTTCTGAGATGTTTTAACGGCAAATTTTTTTACGAAAAATAATCCGAAAATATTTGAAATCCTTCAACGGAAACCACCGCAGGTTTTTAAACCGAAAATGTTTCTTCATATCTTGTTCCAAACGCACTAGATACGTCAAAATCTTTTCTTTTTTTTTTACTATTATATCAGGAACTGAAATTTCTTGGAATCGTAATCCACTTTACTTAACGCAAGATAAATGACACATTGGTAAGCACTCGATAAGTTGTCGATGTCGTTCATCATTCCGAAGAGATAAAAAAAAAATGCACACCAGTCATTCAACGCATGTTACCTTCCTCAACAACACCGAAGTTTTCCTTATTGACAAAATTGCGTAAAACACTGAAGTCTATTAATCCTTATTTTGAAAGAAGAAAATCAAATCGAAATAACGTAATAATTACGCGTCCTTTTAAGAGATACGGTGATTCAAAAAAAAATGAATTACCGCTCCTATAAAACAAATCAAACTATCCTGGAATAATGTCAACGAAGACGTGCAACACAAGCTACTCTGCAAAGCTCCGAACATAAAAAAACGTCACCACGGAAACAGACATACCACAAAAACGAAGTGGATCATCATTGCAGATGGTCTGCATCGATTATTGGCCCAAGAGACCTGGCGCAATGTATCGCGGCCAAAACACTCCTCCCATTACCGAAATTCATTTCATGCGTACAAGAGAAAGATGGTTGCGAATGTTGCAATTTTCATTACCGTGGTTACATCCAGAATGCGAACCTGGGGAAGAATAAAAGATATCCTCCCAGACTTCGAAACGTCCATGGTGTTGTCAAACTCACCTGTAAAATAAGAAAAAAATAGATTAATTCACGTGGAATATTTTTTTTTTGCATTAAAGGAAATTATTTTTTTAAATCGCATTTTATTCAAAATATTATCAAATTAATTAATTAAATTATCACGGAGCAGACGCGAATGTAAGATTTATGATGAAAATTTCAATTTTCAACGGGAAATGTTTATGCAAATGAGGAGCCATCAGATTCTATAAACTCTTCGGCCAATTTATCTACGTATTTCAGCGAACTAAAATACGATCTAGAACAGTGTTTCTCAACCTTTAGTAGACCGGGGAGCACTTACTTGTCAGTGGTGTTCATTAACTTAGGAGGGGCACTAGAACAAACTTTTCAGGAAAACATTGGTTACCTATCGGCTGGAATGCCCATCATAATACACTTGTCAGTACAAAAACGATCCAGGAAAAAAAAATGAATGAACTCAAAAATCGAAGTGAAATTAAATACGATCTCACACATATTACATGCTAGTTATTTAATTAAAAAAATAAATCCATACAAAATGATGGATGAAAAGGTTACGGAGCACCTACCTAATGGTTATGGAGTACCAGTGCTCCGAGGAGCACCGGTTGAGAAACACTGATCTAGACAATTACCATAGGCTTAAAATCGTGGGGAAAGTAACGGGAACTGCCTACCAGATGGGGGCCGGATAACTAACTACTATCCTCAAGAGGGCTAAGCTATGATAATAAAACGGTCCACGGAATTTATCGCAGACTACCTGTTTAATAAAACTGCGGTCATAAAAGCTTTCCTTGAATTAGTTTAATTTGATACTCACTGACATAGTAATACATTAGAGGCTACGGGTAACGTCCGACGTTAACTTTGTCCGCCCCGCTGAAGCATTTACAAAAAAAAATAAAGGCGACTCACCTTGCATAAGGATTTCCCGTCCCCTGACCTACACCAACCATTTGATCAAAGACATAAGACGGACGCGACAAATTATTCCCGTATTTTTCATTTCCTGAATCGAACTGACCCAGAAAAATACTTCATTCCTCTCTCTTGGAGAAATTTTTATAATGACCGACTTCGCTTCTCAATTTTAACTTTCTTTTACCGTTAAAATGTTTGCCTAATCAATCTGTTTTCAGCAAGCATAACACGGTAGTAATATATGCATGGAGGCAGGCGCCAATACAAGGCGATGCAAATAAACACTGCTACATCGCTCTAAAACACCGCGAAAATAAGACAAATGTATTCCTTACTAGAGTTAAAAGCCAAACTCATTCGAGATTCGGTTCGAATGTAAATGCGAATGTCTTTTTTTATTCCAACTAATACGCTCAACACTTGGCGGGATTGTCACTCGACCTATGCAGTAACTAGGTTAACAATCGACAGCAGATGGACGCCGAATAAATTAAACGCTGATTGATTCGACTACACGAGAATTAACGTAGATGGATAAAAATAAATCGATTAAAAAATGAAACGTAAACAACCGGCACTTCCCGAAATTAAATGCCTGACATAAGAGAATTCCGAAACACAGTTAATTCTGTTATTGCGTTGCTCATTCCATTTTCAAAATAAAAATATCGCTGAAACAAAAGATTCGCGGGCAGCGCAATCGAATTTCAAAATAAAAAAATACTATGGTCGCTCGCCCCGCTATTTCAATCACGACTATCAAAAATAGCAATTTGAAATATAATAATTTGAAAATCTTACCTTATAATCTGCTTGAGTCACTCTGTCAGTAATTCTCTTTGAAGCTTAATATCTCGCAAACGACTGAACTGAATTTGATGAAATTTTCAGGATAAAATTACGACATAATAACAAAACGTTTTAATCGATCGAATTCGAGATCAAAGACCCGGGTTCGACTCCAGGGGATAATTTCCACTTCAAATAAGATAGCACGTAATTACACGTAAAAATGATTTTTTCGACGCGCAGGCTTTTATTCTTTTTTAGATTAAAATTAGAAAGAATTGACCCACGAACTTCGGATGTAAACCATTTTGAAGAAAACATTATAAAGGTTCTTATTCTGTTCGTCTTTTTCCGCCTAAAGTTCGAAATCGCTCAATTTAGACGTTTAATTCACACAGTTTGAGGAAATGTAGACAATTTAAGGGGATGTTGCCTTGCCTACCAATTCTATTGTTCGACCTCTATATAATATTGTTATTTTAATCCTTATGGGTATAAACGTGCTTTGAATGCTTTTAATACCAGAGAGATGCGAGAGGGAGGTAGAGGGAGAGGGAAATTACTTTCAATACAATTTATATTCCTGATGTCAATTTGATCTCCATAAATAGCTTGAACGATCGAATATTTACTCCCGTCATTTTTGACGGGCTATATACTAGTTTAACTCATAATTTGGTAAGTTTCCCGTAAATCCTTTTTATGATTTGATATAGTGGATATAGTAGTAGATATAGTAGTATATAGTCATACACACACAAACAAGGACGGGCATATACAAATGATATCCCTGGAGAAGCTTTTGTCATGGACCTTTTTCATTTAAAAAAAAATAAATCAAGAACAAAATACTCTTCCAATAATAAATCTAGGAATAATATAACACCTCGGGTTAGAAATCTTAGCAGTGAATACTCTTACCGGAAAGAATACCGTGATTTCATATATGACACACGCCAGATCGTGGGCGTTACGGGATGACGCCAGCTTTTTATATGGGCGAGACATAAATAAGAGATTGCTTTATGCCTACGTATCGGGTTGAGTTGGATCGGGGAAAAAAAAGACTCCGAGGGCGAGATTATTTTAATGCACTCGTTCCATTAAAGGAATTGAAAATCCCACTCTTGCTTAATGCGCAAATTACCGATATGGAGGTCAATAACACTTTTTTTTAATGATAATGACTGCGAGGAACTAACGTCAAAAGAAAAAATGCAAGTAGAAACGTCATTTTATAGAGAGATAAGATAAACCTCCTCTAAAAAAGTTATCGATAAATTAAAGTGGACCTAAGAAGATGATACTAATTTATAGATTACTTATGATTTACCTGAATGAAAACACTCATATAATTATTCTAAATCAGAAATACGCAAACAAATATCGCGATAACCTCTTAGGACGTGAGAAAAAAAGCATTAAATATTAAGTAATTCTAAAACTGATTTTTCTCGGCAGCTTCAAAATAAAGAAACAGAAAATAGGTACTACATTACCGAATAGAGGAAGCTTAAAAGCGATTTGGCTGAATCCAAAGTTATCATTATGTAAGAGATGTAATTGCCTGGGAAACGTTTGCAAACCTCTTAATTGAGAATAGAAGTCACCGCAACGAGAGTAGTTGTTTTTTTTAAGAGTTTAGCATTCTTGGCAAGCTAAAGACGTGAAAGGCGTCGGTTGATTACCCTGGCGGGATATTCCCGCAGACGACACACTGCCAATGCTCGGGCTTAAATCAAGGCAATACGTATCCTCAAACATCCGGTAATTAATCGTTACGCATTACCGAGACGATGGCGTTAGCGATCAAAACTACTCTTCGAAGAAAGATTTTTCTCTAGTCGCGACGGTACATTTGATCACCTATGCTCCAACTCGTGCGATTTACGTACGGAGTTCATTCTCTTATTTTTTTTAACCGCGATTTTTCAATCCACGTCCTTTATCGCGTCCTCTTCTTTATTAATCCGTAATGCTTCTACGTTCCATTTCCAATATCCATTTATCAAAAAAAAAAAAACATTTCCTTCATTTAAATTTCAAACTTCCATTTTTGCCTCCTTACACGCTTTCTCTCGCTGTTAGGGGATTTTACTCCTTCACACACATCGCGTCGCCTCCGTAACATTCCATTTTGAAGTTTCCTTGCTTTCGACATTTTTTAATCAGCTGGTCAATCGCCGCTCATCGGTACTCATTCTGTCCCCTATCCTTCGTGAATTCCAAACGGGAGAGCACTATTTTACAGCACGTTAATGGGTGAATAGGATAGCTAACTCGACAATTTCTTCCATTATTTTCTCATCAGGTCACAAAGTTTAATCAGCATATTCTTACACCGAATGCCACATCGATCAAAGCGATGGCTTGAATTAATACCTGACGATATTTTATTACAAATTTTGAAGAGTTAAAACTACTGAGAGAATTTTGTGCAAGTAGGTATATTAAAAATCGTTTTACGGTAGTTTCAACTTATTTCAAGATGATTCTTACTCGGTTCATGTAAATAAAAAAGACGATTTCGCTAAAAACTAAAATATTAATTAATGCCAGATTATCACCCTATTAACTGTCTATGAGGGTTCTTTAAAACATTCAATTTTCTTTCGGAAAAAATAATTATGGATTGATTTTGGGTTTTGTTTTTAATGCTACGTTTATAATGAAAATACAGGGTAAAAATTACAATAAAGCACGCCTATATTTTTTATTTGAAAAATATCCTCCCTTAATATTTGATTCGTCAGTTCTTTCCTAACTTGTTTATATCTTTACTTAGACTTCCTCTTAGCAACCTTCGTCCCCTCGTTAATGCCTCCTTTGCTCTTAGTATTCTTATCCATACATCCTCAGTACTTCTAAAATGCCTATCCTGTCTTAAATTTCTGTACACACATGCTTGTTTCACGTTTGTAAATGTAAATTCCCACAAATCATCTTTAAACCTCGATTAATTCGAATGATTTCATTATAACGCAAATAGCAAGCATTGATTCTTTGAGGTAAATTGCGTCGCATCGCGTGACATACATGCGCGCAAAAGGCTAATGAGTTTCCGAGTAAAAACCGGTTTATCTAGACGACAAACGGCATGCGATGCACGAAGAGGCTATCCGGGTTTCTCCCTCCGTCTTGGTTAGCTTTCATTCAATTGTATCCATTTAGTAAACGATTTCCACGTCGCTCTCGACTGATAGTACAATACCTATTTAAAACCGAGCGACGAGGACAACATTCTTCGACCTTTGGAAACGAGATACGAAAAAAAACGGGATTTCGAACAGACATTTACTTTCAGAGCGTTCCGTAAAAAAAATATAACCACGAGGCGATTCGGAATAATTTGCTCCGTCTGCCCCCACGGATTAGCATAAATTTGAATTTAGTTGTTTAGCCGCAATTACCACCCGAGCAAGCAGATGTTATGAGGTTACACGCTCTAATTAACCTCGATGAATCACAAAATGGTTTCTTTAGAAAGCGAATTTTTGCATTTATTTTTCTAGTCACACGCGTGGAAATGTAAATTATATTATAGATGATATTTTAAAAAATCAATTCGCGATAAATATCGCAATTCCGCACATTTTTTCGGGTGACACGCACAAATGTTCACACATACAAGAAAATATTCCTGTATTTATGCTCGAGTGATTTTGAATATATTAGGTTTGTTCGTGCGCGATTTATTTTAATGAGCAGTGCTATTATTTTCTAAGGGAGAAATAAGAAACGAAGAGAAATTTTCCGGGAATGACCGGGATCCGAGCCTGGATCTTCCACTTGTCGGGCGGGTATCCTACTACTGAACTATACTCTATCTCGATTCCTGACCATGGTAGTATTTTTCTCCCGATCTGTAATCTATCCCACATATAGGTACCTGCCTATCGCATAGGTACACACCACTCCACCCTTTCCCTCATCACTTTGTAGGTCCCAATATATTCCTGTCTGGCATTTGTTTATCAGATTTAGTATTTTGTTACAGGAGCAAGTTCTCAGTAATAATGCTTAGTACGCTTTGACGAGATTATCGAAGTCTCTCTTTCCACACAGGAGGGGAACGACTCGAAATTTAATTTTATAATAATTTTCGAAACTGGGAGGGGATGTTCAATCTTGTGAGATTCATTGGCTTCAATTCAGCAGTCGGTCCGTGAAAAAATGTGATGGAAAAGAAACTCCTTCGGATGCCCCTTCCCGCTTGTTTCATATAAATTTCCATTTCATGCTTTTTCCGCTTGTTTAATATCAATTTCCGATTAATGGATGCTTCGCAGAAAACGAGGCATCGCACGCCTTATATTAAATTCCATTTCATGGAAGGTTCGTGGGGAAACGCGACACTCTGGGGGAAAAAAAAACATTCAATGAAGGTTATTCCACTTGTTTCATCAACGAGACGCGAACAATGTATTAATCGCCACGAACGTCCCATTACCCTTCACAAAATACCCAAACCTAAAAAAAAAAATCAATGCCTCACCGAGCGGGGACGAAAAGCCCTTCCTCCAACCCCTTTTCTCTCTCTCCCTCTCGCATTCCAGGAATTCCCCGAAAAGGGACGTCACCGCCATTCGAAACGAGGAGACGACGACGAGCGAGACATCGAAATACACGTAAATTTCGATCTATCGCGAAATCCGTAATCGACGAGCGTAACTAACCTCTCGTATCTCTCGCGTTGGGCGAGAGTTCGCAACGGACCAATAGGAATCGAGCTGGTTAAAAAATGGGGTCGCCTAACGAAGTGGGTGATGAGGGGGAGGGGGCGGAGAGGAATCGTACGGTCTGCGCGCACGAACGTTTTCCCCTTCGAAACGACGCGGCGGAATCAGCGTGCGAATTCCGTTAACGACTATTGTATTAACGCGGAAGGCTAGGGGCGGACGACGAAATCAGTCGGGATCACGGAACGGCGGACCGGAATTAATCAAAGGAAAACGACGCGGGAGACTGCATAGGACTAGACAATGGGCGTTGGTAAGCTACTGCAATTTGCAATGGAAAGTGAGAGTAGGACTAGCACGGTAAAAGACAGGAAAACATAGTTCACCTCGGAAAAACTAGTATGACAAGTAATGAAAGAACCGATGAACAGGATATTAAAACAGGTTTATTTGAAATAAAACATATAGCTATGCCTTACAATAACGCGACATACATATTTTTTCTTTAATTTAAAAAATAACGGCTTATCACGACTAAAATAACATTCGTAAATTACACTAAAATCAATAGGGATCATGATTGTCCCTGGCTAATACTATCCTGAAAATTTGGCTTTCTTACTGGAACGGTGTAGAAGTAGTCAGCTGATTTAATGTTATGTTATTCATTGTGCTCCTCACTATACCTCCTTAGGCTGGTGGCACAAAATTTTAATCGCGGGGAAAAAAAAGCACGCCCATGGACGATCCCTCAAAATTTGGTTGCTCTAACTCGAACGGTGTATTAATTCAGCGGACACGTAAGCGTGACGGACGAAACGATTCCATAATCGGAAATAGAAAACTCGCTAAAAAAAAGGGTATTCGTTAGAGAATTATTGAGCTCGTATTTTGGCTTGAAAACTAATTCCAACATAAGCACTTAATTATTATTTTTTAATTGGAAAATTTAATATTCGTTTCGAGTGAATATGGAGATACCAAAGACAAATAATTAATTTTTCAATTTTTTTATACTCGAGTGCTCGTTCTGGAAAAATTAGGGTTTATTCGCGAGAAAATCCTGTTAAAAAGAAACATAAAAAGGCAAAAACGGGCATTAAAATTTCATGCGATTTATCACGCTCACAATTTTCCTTAATTTGAGGAAGAATTATCGATCTCACCTCACGGTTGAAGCCAAAATCTTAAGTAGCCATTGAAAGGTGGCGCATAAGCAAATGCACACATCGCCTGAATATAAGCCGTCATCAGTGGAGATTTTAGTGACAGATTCTACTAGAGAAATCTACTATCGGTGAATCTCCACTGATGATTGCTGCTTCGCATCCAAAATTCGCACCAACTTTTTAATGGCTACTGCCGATTGTGAGACAAAGTTTAACGGATTATGGGGTTTAGTTCTTTCGCACTCTGTGCGTAAAAAAAACGATGTTTCCAAAACGTTTGAAATTATTTCAAATTTTACTTTATAAATAAAAAGTTTTCCGTTCCCAACAAAAAAAAATTCTCAAACTCGATTTCTTTATCGGATCATCCCCTTCTTTAGACAGGCAGTCGTTCAACGTCAAACTTCAATCTAACTATATAACGTATAACGAAATCAAAAAGTTTCCTGGAAACCCTGACCAAATTAAGTTGCGAACTAGGCCGAAAGAACCATGAATTATCATTCCTGAGGGATATATATATCATCGGGTTCCATGAATCCGGAATGAAAAATCGTTCATAAAATTTTAACCTTAACTTTCTATGAAAGAGAAAGTCGTTCATCGCTTTTAAAAAGTTCTACAAGGCAAAAAAAAAACAAGGTTCCCCTATTAGAACTTGCAATGGATAAATCGCCGATGGCGGCTGTTTTGCGACCGAAACTCACAACTGGCTGTTTTTATATCTATTAGAGAAGCATAGTTTTTAAAACATTTCATTGCATGAAATGACATGAAAACGATTCGCTAGGGTAGGGATCTCAAAAACACGTGGCTCATTGGTCGCATAAGGCCCTCTATTTACTTTGATTCTAATGCAAATAGGTGGAAGAGACAGCGTTGCCTGGGAAATCACGGAGTTGGGAAATAAATGTGAAAAAATCATTAATGTTCAATAATTACAGCATTAATAATTACAAAATGTTTTTGCAGTGAAAATATACCCAATTTTCAGCCGTGCGCTTTGAGTTTTAGCAAAATGTTTAAGATCATCATTACGACATGCTGACAAAAACATTCATTTCAAAATTACCACTCACATATATATATATATATATATTTATTTATTCATTTATTTACGTGCGGACAACAGAATTCACTTCAAAATTATCAAATGCCTTTATATATCGACTTTATCCATTCGGTCGCTAAGCAATCCGAGTTTCAAGACCTTGCTGTAGAGCAGGGGTGCAAAACATACGGCCCGCAGGCCAAACGCGGCCCGCCGACACATTTTCTGGGGCCCGCTCGAAGCAGGGAGCAACTCAGCTGATTCACTCTTTTTATATCAAATTTACAATTAAAACTTGTACGTAAATTACATTGGTTTGCCTCTTCAATTCTGTAACATAAAACTGGAAGTTAAATTTGTTACGGTCATTATTAAATTCTCATAATGTATTTTTTTATTATGGACAACGTTTTTATATCGTGGCCCGCTAAGGGCGATTTTGGCCCGTGTCAACTGAGTTGTGCACCGCTGCTTTAGAGATAACGACATTGCAAACTACAAACAGACTTTCGGAGAGAAGTTAATGCGAGCCAAATAAAAAAATAAATAAAAAGCTTGGACAAAGGATTCGTTAGGGATTCGTTCCTATGATCAGCCTCATCTACGCGAATCTCTCTTGTACCCCCGCACCAGCAAATAGGACGGTCTTTTTTACGAGCGTCTAGTAGCAATCGTAACACGGAAACAGCCGGAATCACTCTCCTCTGTCTGTCCCTCTCCCTCGCGGACTACGTGCTTTAATGAAACCCGAAGTCATTCCTTAAACAGCACGAGCGCCGTGGAGCTTTAATATCTCATCCATCTCTCGGGAGGAATAAAACATAAGAGAACTCTTGTTCGGACGTTGGACGGTCCGGCAGAACGGAACGAGGGGAATGGATGTTTAATGAATTCTGTCGTCCGCGGAATAATTCGGGTAAAATAATGAAGGAAAAAAACTCTCCCCCTCCCTTACTCGGTAGAACTGCCGAGAGCTGCAATTCTGAAAGAGAATTTTCGGAAAGTAGCTCGATTGGAAAAGGCCAAACGATGGTATTTGACGTTAAAGCACTTTCGGAGAAATGGGAATGGATGGATTGAATATGATGATCGAAAAGTCTTCGTGTATTAGACGTCAATTAACATTTTTGGTGTAGAATTCTTGAATTAGGTTTAAACGTGACAACTGATAGGAGAGTTTACACAGCAAGACTGAATTTAAAGTAATGTAAAGTATATACATGGCGTCATAAACCCTGGCACAGGTGATTTTTTTCATTTGAAAACCACGAAAAATAGTTATGTCTCCAGATATGAATCAGAAACTTTTTTTCTGATAAATGTTTGAGGATACTTCATTTTTAGGCGCGTTTCGCTTCCAGCGCGAGCGCCTATTATCGTCAGTCTGTCCGTCCGTCCGACCGCATGTTCGTTCCCGGCTTCTACTGAACGGATTTTCATGAAATTTGATATTAAAGACTTACAATAAAATATAATGTGAAAATCGCATAAATGAATCAAGAAAGCCAATCAGGGGTACCACTTTACTGGTGATAAAAAATCAACTTTCCGTCATATCTCGTCAAGTATAGCTCATATCAAAATATTTTTCAAATAAAACTTGTAGAACTAATAAATTAGAGTATTTCTTTTCCTATAAATTTTTATCGTAGGAGTAGCCGTTATCGCGAAAATCACACAAGAATGTCCTAAATCGAGTTGAACTTTCTCGCATGGTTACTTCTTCATTGTTGCTAACATAAACAATCTCATAAACAAACGTTTAATTTACTTACGTGTGCATGTAATACTATTAAATAGGAAGAAAATGGATTATTTATGATGAATAATAGAATTTTAAAACGCAATTTCCCTTACGTACACGTACATATATAATTTCTTTCTAATAGGTACTCCATTGCACGAAACGCGCCCATTTGTGATACGTTGTACACTTTCCTAACTTGTTAAAAATTTAGAATAAAATGCTGCAAGTGACCCAACTATGGATGCATACAAGTGCTCCAAATAGACTGCGGCATTCTTGAACATGTTAACTGTATGAACTTTTTATTTCAAGGAAGAAAAGAAGAAAAACACCATGATTTATGAATGAAGAATAATGCTGGTAGCTTATTTGTTCAATAGAACCTGGCAATTGTAAGACCCGGGTTCGATTACCGCTGAAGTGCAGAATATTTTTTCTTCTTTCCGATGGAATTGGGATGAGAGTCGTACTTTGAAATTGTATGCCGTCATTCACTAATATAAATCTTTTGAAAAGAACCTTATGAATTTCGGGTGCGAATCGTTCATACATTATATAGTTACAGAGTTGAATAATGACGCAAAAAGATATTATCACATTAGGCAAATTAATTTCCTCCCATATTCAGTAAATGCTTTTATCAAGTCGTGCTTTTTTTTTGGAAGGCAGAAGGAATTAAGAGTTATTATTATATCCTGCGGGTATGAAGCCTATCCAGTTTATTTTTCCGCAGAATTTAATACTCTTTGCATATACCGTGCGAGATAAAAGGATTCCTAAAAATAAATGAAAAAGTAAATCCTAAAACACTCCACTCCTGTTAAACGACTTATATGGCAGAATATATACGAAACTCGGTTGGCCCACGGGCAGCGCTTCAGCTCAAAGGACTATATAGACAATTTGGTTCATTCGGGAATCGGTTACGTGGATCCATCCGCCTACGGATGGAAGTGTTATAAATTGCGTAATAATTACCGATGAAATAAAGCCGAATTCATGGGACGGAGCTCGGCGAAAACGAATTAATTAATTAAAGTTTCAGAAAAAATGACGAGCGGTTCCATTGATAAAAATATCACATTAAAAACTAAATATCCCTTCGTAACATATGTGACAAACTAGAAAAAATCGTAAAACCCTGATGGGCACTTTAACTTTTATTATTTTCTTCGTTAATAAGCCATGATGAAAAAGCAAGTCGAAAATTTTAACACACGAATTCATACATTTTTATGTATACATTGTTAGTTGAACTTTTAATATTGAAATCTTAGCAATACAAAACATTACTTTGATACGATTTTAGCTTGTATGGCACCTCAGAATATATCGGTAACTACGATTTAAACTCTAATCCAACCCGCAGAAGAATTTGCAGCTTGCGATGCGGCCCGCCGAATGATTTTCAACCACCAATAGATAACCCGCCAGGTAGATAAGGTTGGGAACCGCTGATTTACAGGAACGGAGTGTCTAAGACGGGGATTTTTGCGTATTTAGTCGACTGAAACGCACTATCCAAATCTTTAATATATTTCTACCTGCGCACTTATAAAATAATTTTCAGAAAATAAAAAAAATCCCGTAAGGGAAGAAGGAAGGAAGATCGTAAAACATTCGAGCTTCGAATAAAGGCACCGTTTTAGACCTTTTTATATATCCCAAATCCAAGATAGAAATTTGAAAACAAACCTCCAACGTGGCTGACAACGGGCCCTGTTACAGGCATTCCGTCTGAAAGATTTTCTTCGTATATTCAGCTTGCTGAGAGAGCGATAATACTCGACAGCTTATTAAAAACAGTTTACCGTTATAAAAATCGAAAATTTAGTGATGTAACAGTAAGAAAGAAAACGTAATGTAGTGATAATGCATTACGATATAGCAGCATTTCTTCTCTTCTCCTCTTTTGTAGAGGATCGCGGGTGATTTTTGGAGACCAATGCTTAAAAAGGCGATAAACTGGAATCGATGTATTTGCGGTGAGAATATGCGGTATTGGGATATATAGATTGTGCGGCAGCCTTTCCTCCATTCACCGTTGGTATAAAAACCTCAAAGCGAACCTCGTCAGGAACGAAAGAGAGCGTCAATTTGAAAAAGTAGCATTCGTGCCAAAGCAAAAGTGGTCGAAGCAAGAGGGTGAAAGAGGGTAAAAAGGATGAATTTGGAGGAAAAGGGCGAAAAGGGAAAGGTGTTGGACGAAGGGAAATTCGAAGATATTTTCGTTTTTTCCTCATTTTTCGCTTATATTTTTTCATGTTATCCAATTTTCTTCTGCTCTCTTTTTTTAATTTTTTAAAATCATTTTCAGTTAGTTTGTGAGAATGCAACGAGGGCATTGGAAATTGAACAAGAAAAGGTCGAGAATAGTGAGAGTAAAATAAAAGGAATCGAGTATAGAAACTAATGTGTAAGGAAATTGTGACAGAAAAAGAAGCAAGCGATAGATTTCCAAGGAATTGATGGTGGCATGCGACTCTAGAATGTTTAGAGAGATAAATCGAACCACTGACGAAGAAAGAAAAACATTCACTCAATGGAGACTCCATTCTCCTACTCAAACCTTAGACATTTTATCCGTCCCAAGATACCATGCGTTCGCACGCGGACTTTCCAACTTGTTCTTCCACTGTGTCTCCTTCTACAGCTATTATCACATTCGCTCTTACCGACCACTGCCACATTACATTTCCGAACCAGGCTAGTCAAAGAGATTTTCTAATGAATAATTCCGTAAGTATCTGACGCATTGCCAACTCCACCCATTCTATACTAATTCGTATTTTGGTATCTGTCGGTATATATGGATTAGAAACGTATATCTAAAAAAAATCTATCCAAAGCCATTCGTTTATTTTAACTCGTTGGCAGGAGTTTTTCCTCGGAATATAGCTTTAGCTTTCTTTATTACAGCACGAATTTGTTTTTTGACGGATATCCTTATAGAGTTTACAACGTACTTATATTGTGTACTCAATATGTTCTTATAAATTTCAGAAACACTATTAATTAATTAATTTATTTATTAAGGAAGAATCTACCCTACAGCACATGGCCTATTACAGCAGATTAAAGTCTCCTCCAGATATTTTTTTATTTTTGCGCAATTCTATCCCACACTTTCTCACGCCACAAATATTAATCATTTTCTCGGCAGTATTTTATGCGTCGTATATATTAAATAGCATTACTTTAATCAATACAAAATCCCACTGCATTTATTGAACAGTTATATAACTGTGTACGTTATCAAGAAAACACCGACGGCGTTAGTATTTTATTCGTTGGAATATCAGCACCAGTTCGTCATTTTCTAAGAAGGCGTGATTGGAAATGCCAGCCCATATATTTACTAGCTTTGTTTGAAACAACAGAATATTAATTGAATTTCGTCGGAAATTAAATGTGAAAACGGAATGAAAAAAATCGCCCACAAAAAAAAACTTGATGCTTTTCAACTCGAAAACATAGAAAGCTATTAAACGTAATAATGAACGACGTAGACTAGAATAAATTTCCATCGTTATTATTTTTCAGATCCAATCTCGTACTTGTGTTTTCGAGATGGACTAATAGCAATATGTATGCATCAAAAACGCTGAGAGGTATTAAATATACTACGAGTCACAAACACAAACACGTGAAAATAAATAAATAAATAAAAATAAATAAATAAATAAATATATATATATATATATATAAATACTTAAGGAAAAGGAAAGGTAATAATAAGGGTAGCAACAAGGTGTTGGAGGAAGCCCAGTGGACACTTACCTAGAATGAAGAGCCGCTGGGGGTGCTGAGGACACACGAAAAACACAAAAGAACAAAAACTACACAAAAATGGAGCTTTCGGGCTGATGCCCTTCTTCAGCGACGGAGAAACATATACTGTTTGAAGTGACACACTGGGGGGATATGGGGAGGGGGGGAGGGGTAATGAGAGAAGTTCGGGGATAGGAGGAGACGGGTAGGAGGGACGGCCAATAGGGTTATCGGAGGTTAAGACCAGGTGGGGAGAAAGAGTTAAGGAGAAAGATGTAGGCCAACTCCCACTGTCGAAGTAGGGGAGCGGAGGTATCATCCGGTAAGGCACGGATAATCCTTACAGTGAAGCAATTATTGAAGGTGGCCTGGTGTGAATTGGCGTGAGAAGCCACCGGAAGGGGACGGTTAGTGTTTACGCTGTTCCGGTGGCCATTGATTCTAATGTTGAGGGGGTTGCTGGTGAGGCCAACATAAAAAGCAGGACACAGTGTGCAGGTGAGGAGGTAAATGACGTTCCTCGTCGTGCAATTACTTCTGGAGGGGATGGGGTAGGTGATGTTGGAGGAGGGGCTGGTAAATGAAAATGAGGGTGGGTGGATGGGGCATGTGAGACAACGGGGTTTGCCGCAGGGTTGAGATCCTGCAGCGGATGGAGGGTTGGGAGTGGGGGGTTCTTTCTTCCACAGGATGTTTCCCAAATTAGGAGGCCGGCGGAAGGAGAGAATGGGGGAATTAGTAAAGGGGGGTTGGTGGGAGGTGGAAGTAAGAATTGGGTGGGCAGCGTGAAGGATTTCCTTGAGGACCTCGTGAATCCCGGGGTGGAAGAGGGTGGTAAGGGTAAGAGAAGGGGTAAGATCGGGAATAGGAGGAGTGTGAGGGTGGTGTTTGGTGGTTACCGGTGTGATTACCCTCCGGATCTGGTCACGGATCAGGCCCGGTGGGTAACCGCGTTTGAGGAGGGCATCTTCGAGGATGGAGTAATATATTGAGAGAGACCTCCTGTCTGAGCAAATCCTCCATCCTCGGCAGGCTAGGGCATATGGGATCGAGGTTTTGGTGTGTAGGGGATGGCAGCTATATATATATATATATATATATATATATATATATATATGTTACGCCGAATCGGCATAATTGCCGATTCCGTAAAATGGACAAGTTTTTTTTGGACGACGGCTTTATCCATTTCGTGAGCAAACTATTGACTATTTCGAGAATTTAGCAATGATATAAATTACTGAATACCTATATTAAAATAAGTTGATAATTATTGATATTGTTTTTAAAGCAAACACACGAAGCTAATGCGACGGGTTCCTTGGACGTGTTTCACGTTGGAAAACGCCTCGGTCGCTATTTACATAATTACTAATTTTTGATTTAGATTATTTAAAACGAAAAATGATAACCTATTATTTTGAGATTGAGACTCGTAAAAAAGAGATCTTTTGCTAGAATTTCGGCTGCAAAAAACCAGCTCATTTCACGGATTCGGCAATTACGCCGATTCGGCGTAACACACATATATATATATATATATATATACACACACACCACCAGGGCGGTATTAGAGCTACACAAAAAGGATATCAATGCCGAAAAATAATGACGTTCATAACCGTTAAAAATGAGTTATCCGCCTGGATTAATATTTCAAAAACGGTAACCAGATATTGCTACATAAAAAATGTCAGCCATATCTTCTACTAAGCAGTGAAACGGAAAACCGCGTCGAGACATTTTTTAAAAAGTAACTGATGGGAAACCTGCACGAAAACTTTCCAGGACGTCACGTGACACCTTAAAACGTAAAAGTTACGACCGATTTCTGCTCGGAAACTGCTCCTCTACCCACACCCAATCCCCTTAAACAACAAACAAAAAACAGAGAGCGTGCTAAAAGACGATTAAGCTATCGGAAAGAAAAGACGCGTCCCATCTCAAAGCCATATGACACCTCTTGTCGCCATAGGGAGGAATCGAGAAATCTGACAACGGCTAACGGTCAACAAGAGGATAAAAATCTGATGTGGCCAATACGACTTTCTCCATATTTGGGGTATAGATATTTAAATTATTATGAATAGCATTAGGATGCAAAATTATCATGTCGTATCTTAAAAGAATACAGTCGTCCTTATTTCCATAAATTAGGTATACTTTGAATATGTTTACAGAATTCACCGCCACATGGTGGTAGCGCATTATACTGGTATTAAGAAAAAGCAAAATATCTCCTAATGGATAGTTCTACGAAAATTTGTTTCAAACAAAACTTGGAAGAAATATTATTCTCTACAATTTTGGTCCTCACGAAGATGACCAATTACGACGTTTTTAAGGAGATATTTGACGGAAACCGAAAAAACCGATTATTTTTTATAAATAATTCTTAAACAATAACTGCTACGGAAAATTCTTTCAAATGAAAGATGTAGGAAATTACATTCTCTATAACCTTTGTATAGGATTGGATATACAATAATGATGTTTTAACGAAGAAATATCGCAAAAACCGAATCGGGTTTCGAATAAACCACGACTTCCGGTTAACTGGTATTGTCCAAAAACTAATCAGTTCTTTGTGATCATGCTAAAGTGTTATATACGAAATTTGGTGTTAATATGACAAGTACTTTTTTAGTTAGAGCGCCCACAATCACATACACACACGCACACACACACAGACATTCCGAAAATAGTCTAAAGTGTTCTAGAGACCTCAAAAAGTGTATTTCCGTTGAAATCTCGAAGTCGATTTTCTTCGTGATCACAATACTTTCCCATTACTACGTATGGAGAAAGTAAAAACGAGTTCTTGAATTGCTTTCGGAGAAGATTTAAAAAAAGTAGGGGAGAGAAATAACAGGAAGAAAACACTGTCGTGCAGAACGGATGGGGGAAAACTAGAAGGATGCGAGGTGGGAAAGGATATATACATACACGTTTTACCGAAATTAAGTATTGTATTAATCTAGCAAAACGCTCCATTTAAGTAAAGTATATGGTGTTGTCAGCATCCTTAAAAATGTTACATCGCAAACATCAACCTAGGCAGTTAGCATCTTAATCATGGGTACAAACATGAAAATTACGACGCAAGCGACGGCAACTACCTATCATGGGGCCGCGCTGTGGACCATATTTCAACGATATATGGTCCCAAAAGGTCGGTCATTTGGAATTGTAGGATGACCGGAAGTCGGATGAGGATATTTACCATATTGTAGGAAAACGGAGATGGCCATAGAATAGAATGCGTAAGTAGTAAAATAATTGAAGAGCAAATTACACAAGGAGCTGTTTTCTTCCCATTTTCATGAAAATTGTCCTGAATAAATATTATTGCGTGTTTCCAAAATTCAACAAAAAACTAAGAATACGTATTCTATATTTGAACCTAAACTGCCGAGGAATCGAGCCACGGTAGGTACATATTCAAGTTTAAAAAACCGATGATCGACCCATTACACCAACGTTTCATCCACCAATTCTCTCCAACAAAAATCATCTTTTCTTCTAAGCATGAATTTTTCTCGAGTTATTAGCAAAGTTCTGATGTAGACACATTATTTATTACTTCCGAACAACTAATTCTACGAGATCCATCTAAATTTCTATCATGCCATATTTTGATATGAGCAATACTTTACGAGATATGACGAAAAATTAATTTTTTGTCACCAGTAAAGTGGTACCCCTGATTGGCGTACGTGATTCATTTATGCAATTTTCTTATTATATTTTGTAGTAAGTCCTTAATACCAAATTTCATTAAAATCCGTTCGGTAGAAGCCGATAACGAGCATGCGGACGGAAGGACGGACGGACAGACCGACGATAATAGCCGCTCACGCTGGAAGCGAAACGGGCCTAAAAACTGCTTAATAGCGCAAAAACAATACCATACCCAAAATAATATAACGGAGAGGAAAATCACGGGTAAAATGAGACGAGGGAGAAAAACTATAAACAGTAAAGTCCGGGAGAAAATCGCGGAGAGAAGATACATGAGAAAGAGAAACGCAAAATAATAAAACGCAGCGGAGAATCAAAATATGGGGAAGAGAGATACCTAGAGGGAGATTAAGCGACACAGATATTAAATAAATATTCTTGTAAACTGTATGCGGTTAGGTGGAAGAAGGGGGTTGTGTAGCATCAACCTCGCCGTTAAAAGTTTAAATTAATAAATAAAAATAACTAAATAAATACATAAAATAAATAAATACATAAAGTAAATAAATACATAAAATAAATAAATACATAAAATAAATAAATAAATAAATACATAAAATAAAGAAATAAATAAATACATAAATACATAAAATAAATAAATAAATAAATACATAAAATAAATAAATAAATACATAAAATAAAAAAATATGTAAAATTCAAAGAGGTGAAGGATTAGGAAAGGGTAGAGAGGAGACACGATCTCCTGGGAATAAGGAGAGGATGAGGAGGGTTTGAGTTTACCCCCTCTTGCGTGTGAAATACAACCAAGGGTCCTCAAAATGGGTTTCCGCTCCAGCGGACGGAGTGAGGAGGCGGAAAATTCGGTTGTTTAAGGTTTAACGCTGACACTCGGACGACCTGCGAAAGCTCTCGACGTACGCGTGAGGCGCACGCATAAATCAAAGGGTCGGGACGCGGAGAAGAGCCGAGGATTGAGAGTGTGGCGTTGAGCGATGACTGGTTACCAGGCGACAAACCCCCAACGCCAGAGTGCGAATAAAGTTTTGCTTGGAAACGAGGGGTGATGAGGAAGGCAGGACAACGACCCAGACGAGCCACAAAAAGGGGGTTGTAAGCTAGAAAATAATGGTGGAGGGTATAAAGCAGTATAAGATTGTAAGCCTCTCTCTTGTGGATATTCACGCTTATTTTATATATACATATACATACATATGTATACATATACATATTTAGGGCAACTAGGTGTTGAAGGAAATCCAGTGAACACTTACCGGAAGTAGAGCCGCTGCGGTGCTGGAGAGACACGTTTGTAGAAGTTAGAGCTTTCGGGATGATCCCTTCGTCAACACAAGAGAGAGTTGTGTCTCTCTTGTGCTTACGAAGGGATCATCCCGAAAGCTCTAACTTCTACAGATGTGTCTCTCCAACACCCCAGCGGCTCTACTTCTGGTAAGTGTTCACTGGGTTTCCTTCAACACCTAGTTGCCCTAAATATCCTTACTTATCTTTCCCCTTCCGTAATATTTATACCATATACATATTTATATATACAAACATGTATATTTGTGTGCATATATACGTACATGTATATGTATATGATTCCGCCATACGTCTCTCTAACACACCCAGAGGTTCTCCAAAGGGTGAGTGTCCTATGGCAGGGGTGCCCAACACGCAGCCCGCGGGCCGGATGCGGTCCACTAACAGTAAGTAATTTTATGAACTCAACCGCCGCACAGTAGTCGGAAGACCCTACTTTCCCGGACAAAAGTCCATTTTGCGAACTTCACACATGCGTCTCAAAATGGAGTCAAAAATGTACGTAAATGTCCAGCCCACCTAAAACAGGCCTATTTAATATTCGTTCTTCGTCCGTTACGACTCCACAGGCCTGAGAATATAGGGGTCGTTATTTGCCTTTTTTCAGGTACATATATTCGCAATATTTCAATGGCACTTTTCTGCCATTAAATGTGATTCCCCCGAATGATATAGTGCCTTATAGCAGATCAACCAAAGCAAAACAGCGGTACTACTAATGATGGGAACTCTGCACGGCGTTTCTTTGAGCAGCATGCACTTTCCGCAGAAATTATCTGGTTGATGCCAATGTAATTCAGCGCTTGTCAAATATCTTACATGCCTTGGGAAGTTCTTACGAGATAAATGTTGAGGCTTTCCGGGACTACACTAGGGACACAGCCGAGCTCTATCTAGATTTGTACGGTTGGTATGAGATGCCAGCCTCGCTTCATAAGCTCCTTATCCATGGGGCTGATATCATACAAGTTGCTCCATTGCCTATAGGACCGTTTTCCGAGGAGGCCCAAGAGGACAGGAATAAGGACACCAAGAAATACTCGGAAGATGTCAAGAGTGGAATGCAACGAAGACTTATTCCACAATCTGCTAGTATCATCCGACCCATTGATCTCCAGCATGAGAAGAAAGTTACGACGGAAGAACACGATGTTTTCGAATGATGTCCTACAGCTACTAAGAGAACCTCATGAGAAGTCGGACTTTCCTCTGCCAATTGACTCCAAAGAAGAAGAAATTTGATAATATGTCACCTCTTTTAATTTTTTTGGCGCCTTTTTATTTTTTAACAAAGTTTTACTATAACAGAATTCCCCATTTCTTTAATACACCTAATTTTAAGTGAAGCTAATAACAACACCCACGTCGTCAGCGTCCCAAAAATTTGCACCAAACAATCTTTAAACACTGTTTTTTTGCGAGAAAAATATTATTTTCGTGAAAGACACCTTCGACACTGTGTCCGGCGATTTCAAATCGCGTACTCACATCATATCAGCGAGAATTTAGATTCATAATGTAAGAAACCGGCAAGAAACAGATGTTTTGGAATGAATGTTGTCTCGTACAGGTAAACAGACATCAAAATCATACTCAGCGTGTCTCAAAACCCCCATATACCAATATTGGATTCAATCAAGACGATTTTAGGACTTTTGTCCGGGAAACGAGGGTCTTCCGACCAATGTGCGCCGGTGTTTCATAGTTTTCAAAAAATTGTCCATTTATTTTAATTAGCTGCCAAATATTATTTCCCATATAGGAAAATCTATTAAGATATCTAACGCTAAATTTCGAACTCTTAGTAAATATTACTCAACTCAGATAAGTTATTTTTACTGCTGTTTTTGATTTCATTCTCAAATATTTTTTGTTAGCAGTCTGGTATTTTTTTCTGCCGAGAACGTCGGGCGAGAAGGACGAAGGAATGGATCATTACGTCTTTTTCAGCTCGTTTGAAAATAATTTTAGTCTCGAATGAAAGAAAAAAAGACCGTTCTATGGACGGTTTTGATTAATCGGAGAATCGTTAAGTACATCCGTCGCCAGATAGGGCTTAACAATGGAGTCGCTGACGAGGATTATTGAGCCGTTACTTTTTTTTTGTCCTTTTCGTCTCGCGGAAAAAAATTTATGGTGAGCTTTAACACGGCCGCGGACGATGACTGACGCCAATTTATGACGAAAATAATTGCCTTTTATTTCGACTCGACTGCTTTTCATGGATAAAAAGAAACTTCCAAAATAAAATAGAATATTTTGGGTCGAAAACTTCTGAAGCGATAGTTCATTTTTTTATGAATGGCATACGGAAATTCCCGGAATATTCGTTTTTTCTCAACTTAACCAATATCATCTACGTGAAGACAAAACATTATTTGATATTATATAAATCAATTAACTCGTTTATTGAAATATATGGGATTTTTTGTAGGGTTTTTGGGAAATAATTATGTAGCTTGTCTACATAAATGCGTTGTTTCATTAATCCAGCACAGGTGCGAGTTATTTCGACTTTAGCAAAAATTTATTTTTCTAGAAAATATTACGTATACAAAAAATTTGGAAATAGCAATGCACTAGTTAATTACCTATATCTCTTACCAAGGATATAGATAATCAGAACCATTTAATGATAAAAAGAACGCATCACCTAGCCGTAACGTAACAATAAAATTGTCACAAAAAATTCCACTCACTTGGGACACGTGCGTAATTAGTATTTGCATGAAAGATTAATCGATGATAAGACAGGTTCTAATATTTTGGCTTTCGTTATAAGATTTCGATAAAATATGGAGAATCTCAATTGACGGATATATTACAAATACATTCATCATGTATATCGAGAAGAAAGGGGTCACCAAATTTTAAAATATTACTTTATTCGACATTCAATAAAAACTGTCAAGAAAAAGCACTGCAACACCATAGAGAAAGAACCGTCTGCACCAAATTTAGCAAGATGACGTCATCTCGCAATTATCTTCTCTAATTGACGCGCGCATAAAGGATTCGAGCCAATTGATAGGGGAAAAAATGGATCCTCGAGTGACGTGACGTCACAAGGAATTACTTTCGCATCCTTTATCTCAAGAAAAATTAATACACACACACACCTGGATGGGACAGTTCTAAGCCGAGATAAGAACAAAATAATTGGCATGAATAACATAAAGAAAAAAATCTGATGTGGCCAACAGATGACTTTCTCCATATTTGGGGTATAGATATTTAAATTATTATGAAAAGCATTATGAGGCAAAATTATCATTTCGTATCGTAAAAGAATACCGTCGTCCTTATTGCCGTAAATTACGTATATTTTGAATATGTTTACAGAATTCACCGCCACATGGTGGTAGCGCTGTATAGATACTGGAAATTAAGAAAAAGCAAAATATCTCCGAAATGGATGGTTCTACAAAAATTTGTTTCAAACAAAACTTGGAAGAAATATTATTCTCTACAATTTTGGTCCTCACGAAGATGACCAATTACGACGTTTTTAAGGAGATATTTGACGGAAACCGAAAAAACCGATTATTTTATATAAATAATTCCTAAACAATAACTGCTACGGAAAATTCTTTCAAATGAAAGATGTAGGAAATTACATTCTCTATAACCTTCGTATAGGATTGTATATACAATAATGATGTTTTAACGAAGAAATACCGCAAAAACCGAATCGGGTTTCGAATAAACCTCGACTTCCAGTTAACCGGTATTGTCCAAAAACTAATCAGTTCTTTGTGCTCATGCTAAAATGTTATATATGAAGTTTGGTAACGATTTGGCAAGTACGTTTTGAGTTAGAGCGCCCACAATCACATACACACAGACATCATTCCGAAAATAGTCTAAACGTGTTCTAGGGTCCTCAAAATCTCGAGGTCGATTTTTTTCGTGATCACAATACTTTCCCATACTACGTATGGAGAAAGTAAAAAGCATGATTGCCGACAAAAAATGTTATAAAAAAATAAATTTCGGATCCTATATATATATATATAAATAATAAGATAAAGTGGATGGTTGGATTGCAAGAGCGACGACGTGAAATAATGATTTTAAAAATATATCTCGGGAAGAGAGAGAGAGATAGTGATTAATTCGATAAAGGCGTGGTGGCGTAGGAGGACTTCGGTGACCTCCCGAGAGAAAAAACTAGAATGGAAGAGACAGCAAGGAAAAAAGAGAGAGAGAGCTATATAACAGGCAAGGAAGCGTAGTGACAAATCGCCATCGGCAAAAGTTGAAAAGGGAAGCACATCATTAAAAAGGTTTCGATAATTTATTGCGAACAAAAAGCCAAACCCATCCGGACCGATATCGAGAACAAATGACTCGAGACGAATTCAGGGAAAGGAAAATCATTTTTTTAAATTGGTATAGATAAAAGGCAGAAAACACACCAGTAGCTGATTTTTTTTCTTTATTTTTTATACTTCGTCGGTTTATTTGGAGAATAACTTTCATGTCCCTACTCAATTTACATAAACCGCCGCAATTTTTCTTGACGCGTTGAAAAGTGCGTACTGTCAAAAACAAAGAGGAGAAATGACATCACGTAGAAATGGCAGATCAATTTAAGCACCATAGTTTCCAATTCAGATGAAGCAATATATATAAGAGAGACGTTAAGGACAGATAAACCACATATTTACAGGCAGATTACGCTCATAACACGTAATGTTAACTTTCTAGTATATTTTTCTCAAATAGCGGCGAATAAAGAAAACGTTACCCATAAAGAATTGATTTTTTCTTTCTTTGCCTACATCAACGGAATTATTTTTTAAAAACGTCTATTTTAAAAAAGCGATGAAACTTTTGATCGATACGTAAGATTTCCTAATTTTTTAGTTCAACTGCATTCTAGCCATATGGAATGCTCAATAATTATTTTTATGAATATTTTATGTGATTATTGTTTTTAACTCTTGCTCGTACCAGCTAAGGAATAACAGCTTTTATTATCTCTATCGCCCAAGGATTCCTTCTGATTTAAATTTAACTTAAAAAATGTAAATTACGAAAGCAGAAACTCGTCACTGGAGCAATACCTAATACAACAGTTACTTATTTTCAAATTAATTCATTAGACGCTTTTACAAAGCGCTTCATTCCATGATTATTCTCATTTAAATTAATCAAAATTCACCAGATGGAATGATGGGAAATGTAATGTTAATTCGCGCGAGCATGCTAATCACCAATGTGAACTTTGAGGAGGAAAAAAAATACTTTAACCACGTACCTGGGAAATGAATCTCCGGTTCGGAATTTTTCTCCTCCTCAAAGTTCGCAGTCGTGATCAAATTTTCGTAACTAAATCGGTGAGTTTCAAAGTAATTCACAAGGCTATAATTCAAAACTCATAGAAGTATAATTGTGTGAAACATTGAATTACCAATCAGAAATTTTCAACTGACAAACACACAGACACGCCTAAAGAATATCCAGCAGGAGTCTTGACGAAGTGAAATTTCTAGGAATGGGCAAAGTTTTCGCGCGTTTTCACGTCCTTTGGGCAAGAACTTCACAAAACTTCTAAACCTCTAACACATCATTTTTGTTAGATTCATATTCATGCATTCGCCGCGTCACCTGCTAGGAGAATCAGAAGACCAAAAGAGTTCTTCAAGTTCCCGGAATCGCCAATTAGAGTATTTAAAACAAGGATTCGAAGGAATTTGCCACGCAATCATTCTTCGTTACCAGCGCAAGCGAGAAACTATCCCGTTTCGTCCTTAATTTAAACATTCCGACGTTGCCCTCCTTCTCCACCCCCGACGACCCCACCTCCCTTCCCAAAAACCAACTCAGTAGTCCCGATCCCTTAAGGAAAATGGAGGGGGAGGGAGGGAGAGAGAGATAGAGAGAGAGAGACCGCAGAGAAGCGTAGGAAGCGGTGAATCTTCTCCGCCCCCCCCCCCCCTCTGTAAAACCACGCCTACCAACATGATCCCTCAGCAACTGTCTCGCCATAAGCCAGCCAACAATGGAAGATCGCCAAGTAGGCCGTGATAGCAAAAGGGGAAAGGGGAGGCGAGGCCATTAAGCCTGATTTATTTCAACGCTTCTCCTTCTAGCTCTCTTTATAACACCTCAAAGCACCTTTCACTTTTCCCTGCCCCCCTTTCGCTTCCTAACAAGTCACATCCATCTGTTATCATCATCAACACCGGTGTTATCGATCCCCATTCCACCCCCCCCCACCACGAAGTTTGACGTCATAAAAGGTAGTTCCCGAAGTTCCTGATACCTGCACGTATAGGTGAGGAGGAATCGTTGGGAAGTCGTGGATCTGTTCTTTGAATTAAAATATCGAGTTAACGAGAATTTAAAAAAATTTAGAGGAAGCCAAAGAAAGTTCTAGATGGAATGATGAACTTCTAGCCAATATAAGGTAGGAGAGCATAAACGGATCATTAAGTCCAGCTCGACTATAGAGAGGAAATAAATAAAAATTCTTCGGGAGCTTTCTTTGTATTAAATGATATCAGAATGGGCACGTAACCATAAAATAACGCGCTTTTTGAATTGTGAGGTCCTGAAAAAATATAGCCATAACTTTGATCTGTCGCGAATGGGATAATAAGGAAAAATGGCTCTATATCAGTCATCTGCAGAAGCTAACACAGGGATAACGTTTTATACGGCGATCAGCCATACGGATTTTAAATACAATCGAGCTCATAGAGTTAAATCGGACATTTCTCCCTCTGCCTGAAACCTGCCATAAAGAGTAACTAATCAATTTGGTATTCGGCGCATTAAAAGAATAAATTTAACAGAAAAAGCGATGCATTAGTAATTGACATTAGCGGAAAATTAGATGATTTTCGCAGGTGTGCGATATAATATTTTCACTAGAAGCCCTACAACAGCGACAACGGGAGCGATGGTAAATAGGAACCGATTAAAACCACGAAGGTATCGATTTAGTCATTAATAAACCAATAATAAAAATTATCTTTACAAAATTATTCCACCCGGCTACAGATATTCGAATCGTAAATATCGATGGAATGGCACAGATGCGATATTTTGTCTGTTAAAAAATAATAACTCAAAACTCTCTTTCGCGCCGCAATCATTCTTCTGTAAACCCATGCGACGCATTAACAAAAAACATCTCGGGCCGATAAAAACGTCAATGCCTCCCGATTCTGCGCCAGCCATAAAAAGCGACAAAGGAAAAAAAAAGACACGAAGACAATGAGCGTGCGATATCCTTTATCAATCGGTAATACATCACGAAACGATGGCATCCGACGTCATGGAGGCGATTATTTAAAAAAAAAATACGAAACGCGATAACGACGGCATTAACACGGCTATACAGTGTACGAATTGAACCGCAGGGGTACGAAAATAAACTGGGACCCCATTTGTGGGATGGACGATGTTTGCATCAAAACCGCAGAAGTTGGGAGGGAAAAGACCTTGGAGGAGAGGAGGGGGGAGGAGGAGAAGGGTGTGGACGGAACTTATGAAAGGGAATACGTAGGAAGAGAAGACGGGTAAAGAGGGGAAAACCCTGGGAAAAGGGTTGGGGTAGGGTTAGGGTCCGAGAGGGCGAAGCAAGGGGGATACGGACGACCTCGCAAAATTCTCATAAATTCGATAAGAGCGCGAGAAAGCGCCATAAAATTCTGAACCCCGTGACGGAATTGGATTACCTTCAATTATGCGAGGGACGGTATTTTTTCATTTTCGAAAAATACAGCGAGATATACGATTTGTGGAGAAAAATTACATTCCTCAACACGCTTTCGGTTACGGTCGGATCGTTTAGACGTGGTGTGAAAGGCAGAACCTGAATGAAATGACGGATTTAGACATTCCGAGGCCCCTGGCGCTAAATTATTGGGGCCCTGCAATCTAAGTATGTACTCACCTAACGACTACCCCTTCATTCGGCTCCCTGTTTCAATAAATAACGTATCGCCGTGCAAGAAAATAAAATTTCCTTCATGACTTTTAAAATGAGATATTTAATATTCTGAGATTATACACAAAAACATGTATTTTTTCGGGTCCCCTTACTTCAATAGGCCCCTGGCGCGCGCCATGTGCGACCCCCTGAAATTCATGATATCATTGGATACAACCGAAGGGAAAATTTCGAAATTCCGAAAATTTTCATTTTTTGTGTAAGTTTTTCCGACTTCACATTCCTATCACCCACAAGAAAAGCATGGAAATCAGGCAGAGATTGATAAAGTTAGAATTTAAAGTTGTTTAAATACACATACAAACGTGAACAGTTCCACGGCTAAAACAATAAAATAAAATCATTGGCGAACAGGTGTAAACATTTGTTTTTAATAAGAAAAATGGAAAATTTTCCCCTTTTCAATAATGAGAAATATTCATTCATTAACATAGCAAAGAGTGGAAAGCTTATAAATTGGAATTAATAATATGTATTAAAATTGTATTGCTTTAAGGTTTTCAATGTAAAATAATACGTATTATTTTACTGTTGATGTCAACCAACGGCGTAAATATAAGATGGCGAATAGGCGTGAACATTTTGTCTTCAATCAGAAAAATGGGATTCTTTTCCGATTTTTAACAAAGAGAAATATTAACTCACATGTCATACAGCCCAAAGCTTTTAAATGGGAACTAATAATCTATTTTTAAATGGCGCTGATTTAAGGTTTTCAATGTTAATTAATAGAGTGTAGAGAAAGAGGTAGGAAAAGGTTTCAGCTGGTAGAGGACTTGAAAGGGAAAGAGAGCTATCAAGACACGAAGAAAACTGCGGAAAATAGGAGTATATGGAGAACCAAGTTTAACCATGAATAATCACGGACCCGTCAATGGACAGACCACCTATGATGATGACTATATTACCGCTAATTTCAACCAAGAGCGTTATTATAAGATGACATCGCAATACAAACGAATTTTCTATTTGTAAAACAACAATCCTTTTTTTATTGGTACCTATAAATCAGGTAATAAAAATTTATTTTATATTTTAGATATTTATAAAAAAAACCGTGTCAAAAAATCAAGCGGAGTTGGGCCTCATAATGGGTCAAAGGCAAGAGACCCTAGTATTCTAAAAAGACCGGTCGGTAGTTCAGTACCTAATTCCTGGTCGTTAACTGAATTTAAACCCGCCTTACTTTGGCGACACCCTGACATTAATTTCGCAGCTGACGATGCTTATACCCTGCGTAAAATAGCCAGCAGACACGAAACCAACGTTTCGTGTTCATAATTCTGGGATCATTGAAACGAGAATCACCTACCCGGACCATGTGCGTGTTTCCTGCGGGTCTCAAAAACCCCCGCAAAGTTTTTCGAGGAAAGGAAACCTAATAATATCTTTTTATTATTGCAAGCCCGTTTTTATCCATTCGGAAATTACTATGCGTAGCTAGAATTGGCGAATTTGGCGATAAAATAAACGTTAGTAACATAAGGCAGGATAAAATCCTCTAGAAATCTTAAGAGGTTGATTCAAAGCGAAGTTTAATCCACGTCCGTATTTTATAAAAGAATCGAGCCGCTTTTATGAGTCTTTTCTTGTTTTTTATGCATCCGAAAAAAAGCATGTTAAATTTGATCATGGGGTGAGGTTAATAAGATACACGAAAAAAAAAGAAAGTGCGTGAATAAAGAAGAGGTCTCAAAAGCAATTGAATCCTAAGCCGCTTTTATAGGAATCTTTCAAGTGTTTGGAATTTTCGAAAATTTTGGAGTTTTCGAATTTTTGGAATTTTCGGTATTTTTTAAATGGATCTCCAGCAAACAGGATAATTCCAAAACTGTTTCAGGGACTAACACTCCATCTAGACATTCTACACATCAACAATCGTCTTGTTAAAACGAATGATTTTCGATTTATTGCCAATTGATCTTTGTACCCACCATTTACTGCCCACCAAATTTTTACTAAATATATAGCTCTTACGTAGAAGCCCCTTTTGGGGTTATTCTGTAACGGACGGGCAACAGACGGACAAAACAATGAACCGAATAAATAAGCAATTTATTTTTAGAAAAAAAAAAACGCTGAAAACTATAAAAGATACAGGTCATTAGGAGAAAAAATAGAATTTTTAACAGACCGAGCCGTTTCTAGGATCGTAATTGAAACCGTTTCTTCGAAAACGAAATCTGTGGATATCTACGAAATTACCGGATATGAAATACCACCCCCCCCTCTCTCTCCCCTCCCTCCCTCTATCTCACTCTCTCTCTCTTTATCTCTCACCCCTCCTTCGCTCCACTCACTGCTTTCGTCGTGAATATATATCTCCGGGCGCTACAGGCAACATTAAATCGGTAATAAGCGGAGAGAGCGCGACTAATTTCAAGGCGGAGTTTTTAATTACTTTTTTTTGCCTGAAAAGAGCGCACGACGGCTGATATTAAAAAGCTAGAGATAAGGAGATGAACGGGTAAAAGTAAAAATATAAGACGGGAGATAAGAGCGAAGGAGAAGGCCAAAGAGGACTAGCTGAACTATTGCTATACACTCGAAAAGTAATAATAACACAAATTCGTTATTTAACAATCAAAACAGCTTATGTAGTGTGCATTAAAAGTTAAACAGCCATATGAAAGTACACGACAGACAGTATATTTTTTCTTTAAACTTAAGAACTCTTTTACTCTTCAATTTAGGATATATGTACTATGTACTGATCGTGAATCACCATTAATTACGGTTATTTCGTAATGTAATCCACAAACTTGACCACTTATACTTCTTATTCGTTATGTAAACCTGAGAAAGCTTTACGCACGAGTATGAAAATTTTAATAGGTTTATTACATTATAGGTGCTTATAAACCAACATAAAAGTTTCACTTTCAAACATCCCAAGAAGGAGCGGTGGTTTCAGGGATTAGCCGAACGTGGCTGAACCCTACTTGTCTCCACGAGTAGAAAAGAAGGATATATAAAAAAAGAAATAAACAAGAAGAGGCTGAGATAAATAAGGAAAACAGGAATAAAAACAAAGCAATTACGATTTCCAAAGATCACGAAAAACAGCTAGAAATAAATGGGAAAACGTGAGAAATCTAGCAGGAATTCGTTATAATAGAAAGGTGACGAGGAAAGATAGAAGAAAAGACAGATACGTACACGACCGTCTTTATTAGGAGCGAGATTGAGACAAAGCAGTCTCTTCTTCCATCTAAGAGCGGGAGAAATAAAATCGTGAAGATGTATAACGCAATAAAAGCGAGGATAAAAAGGAAAAGAACAGATAAGGAAAAATGGGGATAAGCTTTATAAAAAGAGGAAAGGAACGCGTTGAGGATAAGAGATCCAGATACATTGAGATAAAGGGGAATAAACGAGACGAATAAAAATTCCGCAGAAAAAAAAGAAAAGAGGATACGTATAATACGCAAGACGGAAGAAATACAGAAATAAGGTAAGAAGAGTAAATCTAAGAGGCGAGGGACAAGAAAAACAAAGGGGAATACGCCAGAAAAACACGAGAAGAACGTGTACAGTTTTAAAAGACCAAAAGAGAGAGAGGGAGACGTTGAATAAACAAGACGAATGTGACGAAATGGAAAGAAAGCAAAGATGGAAACGTATATGGAGTAAACGTTAGCAGGGCGGAGCACTAGAGAGAGAGAGAGAAAAAATGTGGGAAAGAGGGGAAAAAAGAAGAAGATAAATATAAGAAGAAATTCCGAAGACAGAAGGGTTGAGGTTGACATCTGAAGACCCAAGGAAAAAAGGATGGAGGGCGGAAGGGAAAAAAAAGAGGAAGGAGAAGCGTGAAAAGAGGAGCAGAAAGATAAAGAGAGAAGACAAAAGAAAGAAGGGTTTATGGAAGCTTAGAAGAGGGACTGTGGGGGGGGGGGGGGAAGAATTTGCGAAACACACAAAAATGTGGGGAAGAAGAGGGAAGGGCGGACAACTTTGGTGGAGAAGTGGGACAAGAAAGGAAAAACAGTGGAAAAAGAGATAAGGGAATAGGGGGTGGTGGATAGGGAGGAAGAGGGAGAGAGAGAGAGAGAAAGGGATGAAACGGGTTCGGAGAGAAGAAAAAAATGGGTAAAGAATTAAAGGGGATGAGTGGAAGTCACGCACCCCGGCGCATTTTAAGAATTTGCTACCGAAATCGGAACGATAGCGTGCAAAGGGGAAATATGAACTAAATACGTGAAAAAGTGAGGCTAATACGCGTATAACGTTACAAACATACACACACGCACCCTTACCGGAAATAACCACCGTGACTTAATTTCAACTAACAAGTAATAATTTTAAAAAATTCAAAAATAAAATCTTTTTGCATCATAAAATAGGCGGCCTTAAAAAGGATGAAGAAGAAAAATTTCAGACTATTTGTTCGTTATAAAAGATTTTGGTGTCATGTTATTTTCATTACTATTGCTTTACAAATCCAAAGGAACCATAACTCTATTTTCTACTGTTTACAAGTTGTGAATTGTTTTACGAAAAAGTTCAAATTTTTTAAACTGATCGTGATTATTAAAGAGGCATAAAATGACAAACTGGAAATAAGCTAAAATTTTCGTACGATTAAGCGTTATCACTTCTCTCGCTATATATTGGTCAAAATGACAACTCCCATGAAATCCGTTTTCCCGCTATCGTTTCTACCGTGACTATGTAGTAGTTCAATTTCTTGCTAGGAAAAGGGCCCCAGACTCACCGGCTGAGCCAAACAGACTTTTGAAAAGTTTGAACATTCACAGTTTAACTTCTACATAAGATTCGAAATTGTTCTGGCTAAAAGAAACCATCTGCAAGCCTTAAGCTTTCAATCAATGTAACATTCTTTACGATCCGATCATTCGCTCAAAAGATATGAAAGAACAAAAAATGGCCTACCCTATATATATATATATATATATATATATATATATATATATATATATATATATATATATATATATATATATATTGTGTCTCTCTTGTGCTGACGAAGGGATCATCCCGAAAGCTCTAACCTCTACAAATGTGTCTCTCCAACACCCCAGCGGCTCTACTTCCGGTAAGTGTTCACTGGGTTTCCTTCAACACCTAGTTGCCCAAAAAATATATATATATATAGGGCAACTAGGTGTTGAAGGAAACCCAGTGAGCACTTACCGGAAGGAGAGGCACATTTGTAGAAGTTATTGGAGCTTTCAGTATGATCCCTTCGTCAGTCAGGGATCATCCCGAAAGCTCCAGTAACCTCTACAAATGTGCCTCTCCAAACCCCAGCGGCGCTCCTTCCGGTAAGTGCTCACTGGGATTCCTTCAATACCTAGCTGCCCTAAATATGCTCATTTATCTTTCCTCTTCCGTTAGTATATAAAAGATTTTATAAAACGCATTTTTACCCTTTAAAAGAAAACTGAATTTTTACGCACTTCATGGATTTTCTTATAATTGAATCACGTTGTTAATGGAATATAATCGTCGCTGGTTAATGCAATTCAGAAGAGGCATATATATATGCTGCGTCAATTTCATTCCAAGCTTCGCCTTCTTTTTTATCGTTAGAAGCAAAACGAAGCCAAATAATCTACATAACGACTTCCAGTTCTCGTTATATTAATTTTTCTTGGCACCGTATTACCATGAATTAGCCTACCTTTCCAAACGAAAAAGAGAAATAAAAAAGAAACTACGTTCGCAAATTTACCGACACACAAATACTCCCGAGAATAATTTCAATTTTAAATGAACCAGAAGCTGGTGAAAAGAGAAAAAAGAAGGAATAATTTGGACACCGTGTTGTAATGGAAATAAAGCCGAATAATTATGCAAACCTCATTAATATCTTAAGTCACTAGGCGGGGGGAAAACGGTGATCATGAATCACACACTTTCTTGGATGAATTTAGAGCTTTTACTCCGCACCGAAATAATATAATCACTTTAAACACACACGCACAATGGAGGTAATGATACAGTTTTGACCCGGCAGAATTATGGCTCGGATTTCCTCTTCAGAAGGGTAGATATGGTTACGCGACAATAGTCCCGCATTAAAGTCTTCGTGCGCCACGAAAATTACCAAGGAGATTCCCTTCCCGACGCGTCGGGAAAATACGTAAAATGCATGCAGGCAGGACGTACTTGTCGCCCGGAGGATTTTTTCCCCTGAAGTGGGCCTCATATTTTGGGGATTGGTTTTGCTCAACAAATCTCTCCATGTCGTCCTACGTATGTGTGTCTCTACCACGGAGTTCAATCCCGCGGCACTACTACGCACGAAGTTGATGAAAAGCACGGAAGTTTTTTTCCCCATGAGTCGGATAAGCATTTCCATTCGAGAGAGACTGAGTGGAGAGGTAGTCTCCGGTTCGAGATTAAAGCGAACCTCGAACGAACATTCTCCTGCGCATTCCAATACGAAGATAGGAGTTCATTCTTTTTAGAAGGATTACTTCGGTAGAATACAATACGGACAATGGTCCTTCTTCCTTTAAAATAACCGTTTTTGGTTATTACTAACAAGTTGCATATAATCATTATAAAGTTAATATCTCCAAATTGCGCTCAATTTGAAATGGAGAATTTTCCCCGAACTTCTATATTTCTCTCATCAATAGATTAAGGATAATATTGTTTCCCATGATACAGATAAAATTAAACCATGCATCTCTCACGAAAACACTACAAGGGAAGTGAGAAAAAATAGCATTCCCGCTGTTATACCCCGAAAATGTATTTGTTGAAGTAATAAATAAGAAATTTAAAAAAACTAAGGTGTTAAAATCCATTACAAGCGCATTGCGTATTATTCCTTTGTTATTACGTTAGATTTCCATATACAACGGAGTGTAAAAAAACAACTATTAGTATGTGATGTGGTCCGGAAAATGTTTGGAGGTTGAGAAGCACACACGAAAATTTTAGAAGCCACTGCTCTAGGGAATTATCTTTAACGAGAACGACTCTGCCTAAACACCACCGCAAGCAGAAATACTTAGCGAAGTTATATAGGGAAGAATCAAGACCGTTACGAATGCCCTAGCATCAAGTTCGGAATAAAATAAATCTCAAAAATCGCTACACACCCCTATACACCTCACGCCTTCCGAAAAGAAACAAAATAAAGCGTCGAAATCGAGAAGAACAGAACAGTCACGTACTGCCGAAGAACAACCGTAATACCAATCCGCCATTTCCCCCTTAGGACGGAGAATACGAGTCTTTGGCCACAGGGAACGGAGAGAGGGAAAGGAGGGAAAATTGGGAAAGCTTACCGAAATTTGGCAAGATGGAAGAGGGTCGAAAAGGAAGGAGGAGGAGGAGAAGAAAGGAACGGCGTAGGAAAGGAGGGAGGGAGAGGGGAAGGAGGTGGGGAGAGAGAGAGAGAGCTAGGTGAGGCGGTATTCTAGAGAAGAGAGGGGCAGTAATCGCGATGAACCCCGGGAACTCAACAAAGCCCTCGAGATGGAGAATCGAAGCGCGGGGCAATTAACCACACACTCATTTACCCCCCCCCCCCTCCTCTATCTCTCCCCCTCTACCTCGCCCCGCGCGGAATGACCTCTTCTCGACCCCACTAAAACTCCCATCTTCTTCCTCCTACCCCCCCTAACCTAAAAACCATCCTCTCCTCACACCACCCGCCAAAAAGTCTGCATATCCCAACCTCCTCTCCTCCCCAATCAACCTTCTTATTCCCTCCTCTCCATCACGTTCTACCAGCAATTATTCCCACCATCTCCCGTTTCTAGAACGCCTTTTCAGAATCTGGGTAGGCGGCGTAGGAGCGAGGGAGAGGGGGTTTTTCGAGAGAGAGAGAGAAAGAGGGTGCAAAGGAAAAAAAAGAAGAGAGGGAAGTAAGAATTGCAAAAGGATAAGGGATTTAGAGGGAGGAGAAAAGAAAAAGAGAGCGCCGTGGAGGAAATTGGTAAAAATTAAAGAGAGATGGCTGAGAGATAAGTCGAGGGAGGCGGTATTAAGGATTTAGAGAGAGAGTGGGGTGTACCTATAAATAAATTCCATTATATTCCTAAAAGGGATGATATCGTAGTAGAGAGAGATGGATGCGAAAGGCGGGGGGAGGAGTTGAGGGGGGAGGGGGAGGGAGAAAGGGAGGGTTCCAGAGGTTGCCTTGGAAACCGCTAACGAACTAGAGTTCGAATCAACCTCTCAGCGGAGTGAGATGCGTCACAAACAAAAGTTACCGTGATGGCTTGTCGACAAGAGGGAGCAAAAGCGGAAATCTCGAGAGGGGTTTTCTGATTTCGCGGTAACGTCCGTCTCTCTTTTTTTTTTTAATTGCCTGTCAAGAGGAGTAGCGTTTTGATTTTAATACAGTGGTGCCAAGTCCAAAAACTTCAGAGTCTCCATTTTGAACTGGTTCACGGGCAGTGGATTTGTGTATGTGGTCTAACCGTGACTTAACAAATTAAGCTCATATGGAGATAAGAAAACAAAAGACTATGAAAATATAGAATGATGTCATTTCCATACCAAAAATTATTATTCTTATCCGCTTAAGCGAAAGCTTAAAGAGCTTTGCATTTCATAATGAGAGTGCTAGGAAAAAGCACATCTAGGGCGAAGGAAGTGGCATACAAATCATTACTTAGACCATTACTTGAATATGGAGCCATGGTATGGGATCCCCACCATATAGGACAATTGAAAGAGTAAGAAATGGTACAGAGGACTGCAGCATGATTCGTTCAAGGTAATTTCAAAAGAGGAGAGAACTTTTCGAAAATGATCAGTAACTTAGAATGGGAGTCGCTGGAACAAAGGAGAGATTTAGCTAGATTGAGCGGAATTTTTATAATGCTTAGGTTGGGAAACAATCGCGGGTGGATATAACCGTCAGAATGGGCGAACCGAAATATTATGGTGGTAGGGATCATAAATACAAAATAGAACCTTTAGGACAGAAGACAGACTGGGGAAAGTTTTCGTTCCTGAATAGGGGGATTGAGAGATGGAACAGTTTACCTGTGGATGTTTTTGAGCCTCAAAATTGAGGCTCTTCAAGGCAAATATCAGAAGACATATACATTGCAAATTATAATTATTGTATATAATATCCGTAGTTAACGACCAACTGAGGGGGAAGTAGGGGAATGCTTGGCAGGGTGATGTACGGTGGGGACTTTATTTGCCCCGTGACCGCTACGGTAGCCGTGAAGGCCTGTCATGAACCCGCGGAAATCCACCACTGGAATGTGTTTACATATGTATGTATATAGGTATTTGTATGTATGTATATATATGCTTTTCTTTTAATCTCTAAAAATTCAGTGTATTATTCATTTTTGTGTGGGGAATATTTATGTTACTTTATATTGAATTATAGTGTTGCCACCTGGCCCTATGGCCAACTTGTAACAATGTGCTTAATAATAATAATAATATACACAGGCAAGACTGCGCGATTATAATTCATTTATCGTACGTAGTCGGCGGTTGAATTGAATAGCGATTAGATTTTCGAATTTTTTCCTCTACTTCCGTTTCGTTATCTTTTTAGAAAATATCCGAGAATTTCAGTCCATTCACTCATTCGGAATTTTCTGCAATTTCGCCTTGAATTTTATTTACAGCTTTTTATTATTAACTTACATCGACCCCTTAGAGCATTTAAGAAAAATATAGTTCAAAACGTTTCAGGACCGCTTCTCAGATTAATTCAGCCAATCGGAGAGCTAATAAACCAAGTTAAATTATATCACGTTTCACGGCAACGGATCCCGAAGAATTTTTTTTGACGAATCACAAAAAAAAAACGCATTTTAAAGCGGAACGGACGCAAAGAAGGAGAGGAGGAAATTACTTCCATTCGAGGGTAACACGGGCGCCATCTCGCTAAATTTTCGAAAATTGAACTTGCAGGAGTTCTTGAGAGGTTCGTGGAAAGAAAGGGTATGGAAGTTCCCTCTCTCTCACGCAAACTAATTCGTTTCCCAATCCCATCTCTCCATCATTCCCCGCAAGCCGTGATACGCAGCACAAAGAACGTTACATCGCCTACCTCAAAACTTCTCCGACATCTCAGATTGGTTGTGGCTTTATCCTTGAAAACTTTTTGGAGGAAGGTAACACTCAAATTCGCTCTTTCTCTCTCTCTCCCGTCCTCTTTTCTTATTCCTCCCTCTTTATTTATTTATTGGCAAGAATCCAGAGACGGCACGGGACCAATTATACTGAATATCGTAATAACAATAACAAGGACGAACACGCACGACCGTGCCCTCGGCGGGATTCGAGCCTGCGACCCTAAGCATCGGGAGCTAGACACGCTAACCACCCCTCTCCATTTCCCCTTTCTTTCCGCGCTTCTCATTTTCTTCTTCCTGCATAACCACCTTCTCCTCAACTCTGCCCCACAATGCCTCTTTGCCCCTTATCTCCCATTCGCTTTATTTCCTTCACGCTCATCCCCCTACCTCACTCCGTCTCCCTCAACCATTCCGCCTCTCTCTCTCTTTCTCTTCCGCCGCAAACTTTCCGAAAAGCAAAACCTCTTAGAATTAGTCTCCTCTCCAAGATCATTCTTAATATGTATATTAAAGAATATGAAGTTGGTCTATATCAGTGGTCTTCAACCTTCTTTGAGTCACCGCCCACTTTTACCATATGTTGTCCTTTGAAATAAGTTCACCGTCCACCCAGTGGCGTAGTGAGGGTTTCTGGCGCCCGGGGCAAAGAATGATTCTGCGCCCCTAGTAGCAAAGCGATTTACGGAGGTATGGTAACCCTTATACTAGTGGGATTGTCGTTAGATGAGATTACCGAATACGGTAATAGCAGTGTTTAAAATTTTATGATTTTATATATTTGATGAAATTAAACTTAAACGCTTCGTTGCTTCTGCGAGAGACTCCGACCACCCTCATGGGCCTTTCGGTTTTACCGCAGCATGGATACATTGTCGCAAGTATAGTATGATATGATACTATAGTTAACGACAATCGAACTGTAATAGTTGTGTGTGCATATCATTAAGCTTTTTTACAGAATTTTATTTTTCAGTGTAAAAATTAGAATAGCATTTGGTGAGTCCTTTAGCGCCCACCAAAAATCCAAAAACGCCCACTGGTGGGCGCTATCGCCCACCTTGAAGACTATATGAATGGTTAAAGCAGAGCTCATCAACCGTTTTTGAGCCTATTTTTCAAAAAAAGTTTCGCACATCCTGGTAAATTTAATAGTGAAAAACGAGATGAGCGAGACTTACTTTAAAATACATAACTCGGATTTTTTAAAATAAAAAAATCGAAAACGATGTGATCTTGTTTTTAGCATGCTTTCCGGTAAGTCAGTACGAACATACGTGACCTCAACCACGAAAAAAGACCTCATGACATGTCAATAATATAGTTACAATTAATAAGCCTCCTTTGTAGATATACACCAATATAGTGATATTATTTTCCCATCCCAATTCTTATTTGTTAGTAAAAACCGTACCTGCGTCGTTTTATCATAAAACATACATAAAAGACAATGTCACTTAGTCCCTTTGTCATGTAATGCTTTTTGAAGCTTAATATCTCGCAAACGACTGAACCGAATTGGATGAAATTTTTAGGAGAGCATTACGATACAATAACAAAACGTTTTAATGTATCGGTAATATTTAAAAGCCTTATTCTGGCCCTTTGTCCTTTTGTCACTCCTCTGTCAGGCTCTGAAAAACATAAATATACCTGGTAATAGGGGACTAAGGTCAGCTTTTGAAACACAACAGATACTCGCGGCGAGGGTCTCGAAGCTTCGCTCGGATCGAAGGCAACCCTCTCAGTAGGAGATGATTTCAGGTCAAAAGAGACTGCCTCAATTTTATTTCAGAATAATCGATCATCCTCGTCCTTTTTGACGGGCACTTATACTAGTAAATACATAATTCACAGTTTTTGGTGTATCTTTCTCCTGTTTTATGGCGTCATTCGTAGTAGCAACATCACAACTTTTTCACTCCGAAGTTATGCACCAAAAATTAAATTAGGAGGATCGATTGTAATCTTTAATGCTTTCGTGTACCCCTTTAAAACTCTGAAAGTATCCTCATGGGTACGCGTATCTCCGGTTGAAAACCGCTAGGGTTAGCGGGTCTTACTTCTTGGTTCCGCGTCATGTTGAATGGGTGGTCGCACGAGATCGCCTCTTTTTTTTGTCTTGTGTCGACTAACTGGGACCACATTTTAAACTGACCGTGAAGCTGACCCCTCGACCGTCATTAACTCGGGTTAGAGGCCCATACCTCAAATCCGAGCTCAGGTCTCCTTACCCTCTCACCAGGGGGGCATTAGCCGACCACGTCTTTTGCAATAAAATTTAAACTATTTTATGTTGTTAACTTAGTGCGATTGTGACTCAAGCAACATATTCGGGTGAATGCGCTGATCAAGAGCGTCTTTTTAACGGAATTCTACGATAAATAATAACATATTTACGCTCATATCTAATCTTTACGCCAAGGAATACCAACCTCTTATGAGTTTTCGGACGGGATTGTAATGAAAGCAGACATTCGCGAGACGGTGCGGAGGGTGTAACGCTTTTATCTAGTTAATCGCATTTTTCTATGATCACCAACCAACCAACAAAAAATGAAACGTAATTTTTGGCTTTTTTCGAATGAGATTTGAATTTCTACGATATGGAAATTTATTTCCATACTTTCTCCGGCATAACTGTGAAAATACCGCGTCGAAATCTCATTTTTAAGATATTTGAAAATGCTAAAGAAAAGAGGCATCGCTTCGTTTCAGCTCTGCCCAAGTTATTCAAATGGAGAAAAGATATGCTCCTGAAGTCAAACCCAGAACTACTATGTACATGGCGAGCAGTTTCAAATTGATAAATGGATAATAATGTGGTTGAATAGTCAAGTGATTCCTGAAAGTTTGATCGAAAAATGTTGTAAAGCTTTTTACTTATGAGCGGTTTCCCTTTTCTCCCATCTAACACCATATAACAACCAAGCGTTACACCCTCCGCACCGTCTCGCGAATGTCTGCTTTCATTACAATCCCGTCCGAAAACTCTTAAGAGGTTGGTATTCCTTGGCGTCAAGATTAGATGTGAGCGTAAATATGTTATTATTTATCGTAGAATTCCGTTAAAAAGACGCTCTTGATCAGCGCATTCACCCGAATATGTTGCTTGAGTCACAATCGCACTAAGTTAACAACATAAAATAGTTTAAATTTTATTGCAAAAGACGTGGTCGGCTAATGCCCCCATGGTGAGAGGGTAAAGAGACCTGAGCTCGGATTTGAGGATGGGTCTCGAGGTATGGGCCTCTAACCAGAGTTAATGACAGTCGAGGGGTCAGCTTCGCGGTCAGTTTTACATGTGGTCCCAGTTAGTCGACATAAGCCCTTTTTTTTAATATACTCATTGCAAGTCCAGGAAAGGGATGCAATAGGAGTGATTGCTAATAAATAAATGGATAATAATGTGGTAGATATCGTAATTTTTCGTATACATATAATACGCATTTTTTCACGAAAAATCGACGAAAAGATAGGGTGCGTATTATACATGGTTACGTAACCAGTTTTACGAAAAACAATGTAGGAAGTAAGAGAATGAATCGGCGACAAAACCTGAATAAATTTTCCGATAGGACAAAGAAATATAACCGGAAGTAAGAATTAATAAAAGAAAAATTCCTCTTTCATCCTGAAAAGAGAGGCAGACGGAGATACGTTGGAGTATTGCAGGTTAGTCTACCTTCTAGGCAAATCTAAATTAAATTCTAATGAAGAAACTTGAACATAGGTATGTTGGGAAAAACTTGAGAAGCTGCAGGGCTAAGAAGATCCGAGAGGCATGAAACAGGCTTAGAGACGCAATGAGTCGCCGCTAACGACGCCTTTAGAGATAATTCAGCAGCAAATTAAAAGAAGTAAGATTTCGAGAAACCATTACCAAATTGGAAATAAGCAAAAAAAATCTAATCACAGCAACCGACCGGCGATTTCCGTTTAACCCAACTCGATTGCATTAATATAAATAATGACATCCCTCGAAAAAAATCTACTTCACTCAAGCGGTAGTTTAAAAATCCCCAGGATGATGTAAAAAAAAACATTCCAAAATTTCAGTTTAAACTGAGTTTCAAATTTAATTTAGGTTACAACTTGCGGTATCGTTCGCAGAAACTACGAATATTAAAATGTGAAAACCTACGCCAATTTCGTTTTTAATTAATTTTAATTCGCATTCCTACTAATTCAGGCCGATGATATGGGATACGTCATTACGTTCATTGCCAGTGTATCTCGAACAAATAGAATCCTAATAAATATTTTAACATTAGGTATTGCAAGAGAACTAAAAATGCTATTCTAACATCCCTCGCATTTTTGACAACCAATTGAAAATCACATGCCATTAAATATCAATGAAATTTCAAGTAAGATTGAATCATTCCATTAGCCAAACTCGAGGAGCAAATGCGCTGACTGTTTTGTAATTATTTTTCACGAATTAAAGACTACAGAGGACATCTACCGCTCCAAAACGTTATTTAAACTCACCTAAACTTATCTGGACGATTTTTGATATACCAATATCGCTTCGAAGGAAATACATTTGAAACCCTTCTACTTTTAACGCGAGGTTAAATTTAACGTTTCTGCGGTTCAAACTGAATACCGAATTTTATGGAGCGACTTTAATCCATTAGGAAAATATAACAGCTTTACTTTAACGAGAAATCCCGAGAACACCTTTTGGCGTCACTGGACGAAATAGGTCATCGAGTAAAAAGATAAACTATACGCAAGTGAAAGAGAAAAGATGACCCTCGACCCTCAACGCAGTTAGATATTTCAATCAAAATCCGTCGTTTACGATTTGATCTGTTCATATTTTTATTTTCAAATTCATACGTAATACGTTGAGATAAAACATTCGACAAGAATGTTATAAATCGTGTTTCAGGAGTTTCCCCAAAAAGTTTGTAATTAGATGAAGGTCCTGAAGAGATGGACAGAAAATGAGCCGGAAAGGAGGAGGAGGAGGAAGGGGAGGGGGAGAGAAAAAGTTTTTTCTTTCCGCTCTCAGAGATTCATTACCAGATACAGAAGGAAGCCGAGAAGGAATTCGAAAGTCCAGGAATTCAACGCTTCCAGGAGCGGTATAAATTATAAACTAAATTGTACCGAGAAAAATGTTTTCTGCCCGGATGAACCTCGAAAATTTCTCATGCGTGTTATGGAGACTGTTCGGAAAAATGTAAAAGGTTACCCCGGAAAAAATAAAAATACGCTTTATATAAATTAATAAAACGATACTATAGTCCTAAAATAAAATGACGAAACAAACGATTTTTTAACTCTTCGCGAATACCATAACGTTTTATTAAGCATGGTAACGAATATAAATTTTCAAAGTCGCAGAATTTTTTCGACGAGTAACTTTCGGGAATGTATATTTACGTAGGAATGAATTTCTGACAGTGGATTAAAACTTCGAGGAAAAATAAGAGAGATCCGACATTTTCTGCTTTCGATAGGAAAGTAAATAAGTCAAAACGTCCTGTTTATCACCTAGTTTTTCAGCATTCGGGAATCCATAAAATTAAAAAATGAAGTCCGAAATTTGTACTTAGCCTAAAAAATTTCCTACGAGTAATATTTTCAATAATAATTATTTTAATTATGTAGCAATTGGATCATCTTGTAGAGTACGCGAACACGTCATCAAGTTAAATGAAAACAAATAATGCGAATCGTAAATTACGCTGTGATGATGGTTACGGACGATAACAATAAATATTTAACAAACTATGGGAAAATATCCCTTAGTAAGATTTCCCGATATCAGATAACTGAGATAAACACTTTCCTATATAAAATAAAAACACCGGTTTTACCACGCAACCTATCTTTAATTCAACTTAAAACATCAGCGTGGGATTGGCTTATTATATCGTACGAAAAAACTAGAGAAATATTAAAAAATCGATTAGCGTGAAGATATTGCTACTACAAGGAACCCATCAAGGACAAACTCCCTTTGCCCTTCCGTGTAACACAAGACGAACCTCGATTCATACTTCACGGACCATTAGACGGACAGCAAATATTTTCCCTTCAACTTCCAATTAATCATCTCGCCAAGCGAGGCTGACGATGTCCCATGCCCCCCTCCACACGTGAAATCCGAGATGAAATGGACGAAGGACGCGAGGGAAAATGATGATGGGACGAGAAATAGGAGACGAGAGGCTGAGAGAGAGAGATTAGTTTGGGAAGGAACTGCAATTCGCCCGTATTGAAGGGGAGATGGCGGATTCCGACCATTCATACCATCTGACAGACGGGACCTAATGCCGCGTTTAGCCGAACTGCAATGAATAAGAGGATTATGGTACCGATAAACGAGAGGTCCACTGCGATGCGTTTGAGTGCCCCCCCCCCCCCCCTCCCCCCAATTGGAAGGCATTGGTGTCACTCGCTCAGTTGACCTCGTAAACCACGCAATTGAAAACAATGAAAAGCGTATTTGAAGTGCTAGGAGTCAAACTGAGATAGGCGAGAGACGTCGGGATTTTGAGCACGAAAGTATAAAATCTGATGTGGCCAACACACGACTTTCTCCATATTTGGGGTATAGATATTTAAATTATTATGAATAGCATTATGTAGCAAAATTATCATTTCGGATCGTAAAAGAATACCGTCGTCCTTATTGCCGTAAATTACGTATATTTTGAATATGTTTACAGAATTCACCGCCACATGGTGGTAGCGCTGTATAGATACTGGAAATTAAGAAAAAGCAAAATATCTCCGAAATGGATGGTTCTAAAAAAATTTGTTTCAAACAAAACTTGGAAGAAATATTATTTTCTACCATTTTGGTCCTCACGAAGATTACCAATTATGACGTTTTTAAGGAGATATTTGACGGAAACCGAAAAAACCGATTATTTTATATAAATAATTCCTAAACAATAACTGCTACGGAAAATTCTTTCAAATGAAAGACGTAGGAAATTACATTCTCTATAACCATCGTATAGGATTGTATATACAATAATGATGTTTTAACGAAGAAATACCGCAAAAACCGAATCGGGTTTCGAATAAACCTCGACTTCCGGTTACCCGTTATTGCCCAAAAAGTAATCAGTTCTTTTTGCTCATGTTAAAGTGTTATATATGAAGTTTGGTAACGATATGGCACGTACTTTTTGAGTTAGAGCGCCCACAATCACATACACGCACACACACAGACATCATTCCGAAAATAGTCTAAACGTGTTCTAGGGACCTCAAAACGTGTATTTCCGTTGAAATCTCGAAGTCGATTTTTTCATGATCACAATACTTTCCCATTACTTCCTATGGAGAAAGTAATAACGTGAGTCATCAGATTAATATCTTTGTTCGGTACTATTATAACGCGAATAATAGTGTACACATTTGCTATGAGAAATGCTGAAGAAACATAATGTCTATCAAAGGAAGTTTTAGGAATAATTGAAGCACCAATGTACGATCTTGACGATAAAGTACGCGAGATCGATTCCAGGACGGAGTGTTATCGAGCCTCGTTCTTTGCTACAACAACACGAGATCACAATAGGAAAGTTCAACCCGCGAGAGATAATTTATAGCAGGCTTCGGTGGATCGCACCCCCTGCCGCTAACCAGTTTGGTGAATTTTCAAGTAAACTTATAGATACACGAAAGTTAAGATTTGCAAGCGGTCAACATTCATTGGGATTGGCCTGACGGAAGTGGATCACGTGACGATTACCGTGAATAGACCGAAAAAAGCATCATGGAGTTGAAAAACTTTCACATTTCACGGCAACGCGATAGTGCCTATTTAAATTCGCCATTTTCGCCCTCGTCCGCAGGATCGCGTATTTCATCGCAGATTGGATTTTGACGAAAATTGGTATAGGAAAACTTCGATGGAACTCGAACAAATCAAATCTGGATCCGCGCTGAGGAAATTGATTCGATATGAAACGCAGGGTTTGCAAAGGTAAAATTTTTCCCTTGATCAAAAGCATTCCAAGTCGAGATGGATAACGGTCATCTCGACTATGTTACGTCAATTTAATCGAAAGACTGTTTCACCACACGATCGCACGAATTTTTAAAAAAATCGTCGTCGAGTGCTCCCGACTGGAATCGAATGACGAGTAAATTATTCCACTTATCACGCAATTTCTCGACGAAAAAAATAACTTTACCACTTAGGACGCACAATTCGCTTTCATGCTCGGTTTAATGGTGACGGTTTAATTTATATTTCAATATATATTGATATATAAATTAATTATATATAGTACTAATATATATTCAATGTATTTATATTCCACCGCTACGAGTCACACTAATTGGAGGAAAATAATACAAAAGCGAGCGATATTAACAATACTGATGCTATCACATCGTAAATGAAATTACGAAACAATTTGTGCGCACTATTATATATGACGAACCATACGAATCTCATAAATATCCACGTTTTCAATATCATTTTGCACTCGTTTAATTTGCAGATTGATAATAGGAATGTAAATTTTAAATTTAACACCAATAGAACTACACTATAGATTTCAAACTTACTTTTTTTCGCTAGAGCGAAACAAGGCGGACTAATCTGCATGGAGCGAAAATATGTGAGCGCGAATCTTTCCCGAGAGATCCTACAAACCTAACCTCATACGGTATGCAAGGATTCCGGCCCGAAATTAGGGCAACGCCTTTAAAAACGATCCACGAAGAAATCCTACCTCTCCCTTCGCGTTTTTTCTTTTCGCCGAAAAAGCGAGCGAAATTGTATCCTCGACGTACTAACTACAGAATAAACTACCTTTATTTTCAGCTCAAAGCAAGCGCTTATAGGAAATTGACCCAATTTTCCAGAACCAAACTGCAGAAGGCTATTCTCTATACGAGCGAATTGCTTCGGCTAAACGGGACTAATCCGAGACCTTATATGCGAAGCAACTGACGGCGTAGTAATATCGGGGGACTTTTATATTAACTTGCGACGAATAACACGAAAACGGTTGATTCTGTTTCGACCATTCTTCCAGATTTAACGATAACGACGCCGAAAGAGATTTTCTGTTAATAACCCCGTAATATAACGGCCAAAGATTGACTCCAGGAACGTTTCGGGAGCAGCTTGCGTTTAATACATCCAGCTACGGCATTAGCTCTAGCGGCATGAAATTTTATTTGGTGCTGTTCCGTGGTGGAGGCAGCAAACATAATCATATTCCCGTTTCGTTCCACCAATGGAATAACGTAAGAATGGACGCAGCGCATTTTTTATTTGAATTTTAAAATTACTTTTCCAAAAAATTATGACCGTAGGATCTTGGAACCGAAGAACGCCCAAAAGGATGAAGATTAATAATGTTACTACCGTCGATGTGATGCACGAATTTGTTTATTTTTTTACGTTTTTTCGATGGAGAAATTTATCCAAGAGAAACCGAACTTTAGCCGATTTAGCGAAATTACGGTATTTATTGCTTCATACAGAAAATGCATATAAATTTACCCATGAAATAGTTGTATATAAAATTAATTTTTAGCGACTTTTGTGTATGTATAGGAAAAGAGATATTCTACTTAACTAGTTCTACAAGTTTTATTTGAAAAGTATTTTGATGTGACCACTACTTTACGACATATGACGGAAAGTTCATTTTTGTCGCCAGTGAAGCGGTACCCCCGATTGCCTTACGTGATTCGATTACGCGATTGTCACACTGCCTTTGACTGTACGTCCTTAATGTCAAATTTCATAAAAGTCCGTCCGGTAGAAGCCGAGGTCGAATCTAATAGGCGCTCATGCTGGAAGCGAAACGCGTCCAAAAAATGCTCCAAGGGGTACGTCAGCAAAAAGAAGAAGTTAAAACCCCCAGGGTTAGGTATATGCAAATCAAAAGAGAGAAAAGGCTTCCGCTTCTCTCTCTCACCTCCTTTGATTGGCTCCGCGACGGCTGCAAGGTGTCCGATCACGCCCGTGCTACTGCTAACGCTGCTGCAGCCTCTGGAGTCGGGCGGCGCGAATCCGGATACGGGTGCTGCCCCGGGCGGGCCCCGACCCACACCCGCCCGGGAACAAAGCCTTCGCCTGCGGGACCAACTCTCCTGTTGGAACGAGATAAAAACAATCAGGTTTATTATTTTTTTTGTAATTAGCGAGTGGAGAGGGAAAAAAAAGACTCCTTTCTCTCTCTCTCAAAGCTATATCGTTAGGGAGGGAATTGGATTTGGTAGAACGAGGTACATGATGATTGAAAAAAATTAAGAAAAATACTCCTTCGATCGCTAATTGAACTCGGGTTATTCCACCGTATACTAATTTTTGAGCTTCGGTAACGACGTATGTATTTTTTCGAAGCCCTTCGATAGCTCTCGGCACAAAATAAAAGGCTTTTTTTAGCATGCATAAAAAACAGGACGCTGTTGTAGTTTCGCCGTTACAAACATGTTACGTTATTTTATCCGATACCTTTCGAAAAACTAACATCATGGCCAGGGAAAAACGTTAAAAAGAGTCGTAGATCTCAAACGGGTGTTTAGCGACGGAAAGATTAAAACGGCACAATATATGAGTGAAACTGAAAATTTTTAAACCCGAAATTACATGCTCCCCCTTTTAAGAAACGGGTGACAATTTTTACACCATGAAAATATTAATTATTTTAATTTTTTTCTACGTAAGCCTTATAAATACAGAAGTTATCAGTAAACTAGAATTTAAAGTGAAAAATCGATTCGTATTAGCTACGTAGGGCCTAAAATAGCACAAGCATAGAGAGATTGATATAATGGTTCGACTGTAAGGAATTCGGTTTGCATAAACATGTAACTTTTTCAGAACTGTTTAAGAAAGGCGTACATGTTTTAAGTACACTCCTACTAGAGCTTATAAAGATGAAAAGTTTTCAGTTAATCGAACAGTTAAAATTTAACGGCTTTGCACTTGAATTAAAGACGTTTTATCTAGGAAGTGCTTTCCTCGGCATGAATTTCTGCCTGAAAAGTGTTTTCACTATTTCGGAAGGTTAATGATTAAGACAGCGTTACTTTATTAATTGATCTAGCGAAACGCGAAAATGGAAAATCGGTGAGGTTTTTTAACCATTTTGTAAGCCTATAAAAATCCACTCTTTGTCACAAAGAATCCGATTCGAGTCATTTCAGACATTAATAAAACTGGCGACTTTAAGATTTCTAATAATTATTATATTATTTGGGAAGTGGGAACCGACGATTTCTTAACTGAATTTGCAATAGGTTTGTCCTTGTCTTATGAATTTTTGTTCTCTCATGCGCAATGGGATTGCCTCAGACTTTTACAATGAAACAAAATCATTGGGTCTGATAACCAGATGTTGTAAGCGAAAAAACATTTCGTAACAACACGAAAAATTTCGTTGCATGCATACGTGAAGTATTTGTTCACCGTAGAACGTGCGCAGGAATTAAAAATTTAGAAAATTTAGCGTTTTTGTTACGATATATATATATATATATATATATATATATATATATATATATATATATATATATATATACACACATACATAGAAAAAAAAATATATAAATAAATATATATATATTTTTTTTTTAATTAACAGCCCGATTGCATCTATTACCTCCTCCGATGAAAAGGCATACTCCGAAAAGATCCGCTCGAATAATCTTCGTCGAGCGCATTCGGGCGAAAAATCCGGCACGATCTAACGAAAATTACCTCCACCTTAATGCAGAAACCGGGACTATAGCAGGGAGAAAGAGAAAAAACGAGGCATCTCGAAAAATCTCCACGGGTTCCTAAGAATAGGGATTAGAAGTCCAGGTACTGAAGCCGTAGGCAGTGGAACAGTTTCATTGATAAGGAGAACTTCTTTTGATGATGACGGGTCCTTTTAACGGAGACGATGGATATGAGGCAATCAAGAGAGAGAGGGAGCCTTGTTCGAGTTTCTAGAAAGTACAGATCCTCTTGACTACGAGGTCGAATCGAATCCGATAGTTCTCCACGAGATAAAGCTCCTCCGACGAGAGGTGATTATGCAAAAGCGCGCGTTAAACGCGAGAGATTGAAACTTTGAGCGTTCAAATATAAGCCGTGCTCCTTTACTCCTTCAATGGGAGACCTGAAATGAACCTAGGAGTGACGTACGATAAGCCATAGTTTTGTATTGATGCATAGAGCTGTCCTCCAAAACGTACGATTCCGACGGGAAGAAATCCGAGTTGAAAGTAGAAGAAAAAGGAAGGAAAACTGTAATCTCCAACTTCCATTCCGATGCAATGATTATAACAGAGGCCATACCTGCTCCATTTTTTCAAGACAAGCTGAGAGCGAACGATTTAATTCTAGTATAAGAGTTAAAGTATGACGTTGCAATGAAACTTAATTGAAAAAAATAATTAAAAAAGATTTTTAATTGAAAGTAGTTTGCAAAATTCTACCGGTCCTTGGGGGGAATGTTCATAACATTTACCGGTCCGCGACAGATTTTCAGTTTTGAACCATTGATCTTGACTCAAAGTAACGAGGCATAAGAAGAAATTTCCCTTATGAACATGAGATAAATAAACCTTAAGTACCTTACATTGGGTAAAAAAACGGCACAACAAACACAATCAGGAAAAAACATCCCGAGTAATATAACTGAAACAAAAGACGAAGAAAATAAAAAAATAACGCAATTGCTCCAACTGCTGACTACAACAAATACAATTAAGAGAAATTCCTCCGAGCAAATAAAACGGAAACGAAAACAACAGAGAAAATAAAAACAAAAAGTTTCCGTTATGAAACCCACCCGCGCGCATATTTTTATTTTTAAAATATCCAAAGATATCCTAGGGAAATAGGGCAAGACTTTTACGCTTCGGTGCCATCTTCGCATGCGAAAAAGGGGACTGCAATCGGAAAAGAAATCTTAACGGCAAACATCTCTAGGAAATCCTCGGGGATCTGACTGCATAATGACGACAAAAATATAAAAGGTTGCCTTTTCTTTTTTTTTTTGCATCGTAGGCCATTGTTTCCCCTCAATGTGCATAGCGACCGCCCTGCCACCATTCCAGCACAACAATGGTCTCCCATCGACGTTATCGGAGAGCTCGCAACTTTTCGTCCCTAAAAGAAAATATCTGCTTGGGAGTGATCTTTTTGAACTGAAACGCAGAGAGCTTTAAAAAGGAGGCTGGTGCATTCTCCCGAAATGAAGACTAGTATCCATATGTCTGTTTATTTGTTGTTGTTCTCGGCTATATAGAAAAAAATCGGTTAAGATTGAACGTCACTTCGATGTTACTTGCTCCCAGCGTGAAATTCTGAACCTATAGGAACCGTAACAGATACGAATAACTTTATAATAGACGACGTTTATGAGACCACTGGACGTTATTTTTTTCGACCAAGGTTATTTTACATGTATTCTACACGGAGAAAGACACGGGAGGAGAATAACGTGTGGTAACTACCTCATGTTGCCTATTTCTTTATAATATCCTTTTAAAAGTACTCGTCAAGGTGGGGTCGGTTTGCGCCGAAAATCATCAGGCAAATATCAAAGGAATTTTTAAACATATTGACGCAGGGCATTAAAATAGAAATTCAGTAGGATTTCCCAAATCCAGCAGCCTTGGGGGCAGACCGGTGCTGGATTTTAGAATCCCTAAGGCCGTGTGTGGGTGTGTGTCAATATGAGTATGTGTATTAAACAAAATGTTTATAGAAAATAAATGAGTCATATATTACTTAATATACCACTTTTAATGAATAAGAGTACAGTAATTAAAATTCAAATTAATTTCTCAAAAACGTTACCAATGTTGTTCGATGCATAAATATCGGGAAAATTATCGAGTAGATCGCGAATTTTTTAATTATATAATGAGTCTCAGGTGTCCGTATGTATGTCACGAGATACCTATGCACTATTAGTTGCATAATATATAGGGGCATATCCCATCGCTATCGCAGTGAAGGAAATTTGAAGGAGAAGAGGGAAAAGAATGGGACAGAGGGAGAGAAAGAGCGAGGGAGAATGGGAAGAATTTCAGTTTGGTTCTTTAAGTCATGCCTAACCGTCATTTACGACGGGCAGTTCCACTTGTATCACTAAATTCTCCAAAAGAAAAAAAAACTTTAACGCGTCAAATTATTTGTATTAACAAACCCAAAATCACGACGCCGCCGTGCGGCATCATTCGGAAGGAAAAACAAAAAATATAAAACAATCTTTTTTGAGCCACCCTTTAAATGAACAAAAGAAAATGAATAAAAATTCAAAACTTTTTATCGCTTAACAATAATACGTGACACATCCGCGTTCGCAAAGAACGTCACTCTGCGCCTTTTTTCCAAGACACATTTGAAAAAAACAAATAAATAACTCCAGGAAGAAGGAGGAGGAGGAATAAAACATACGCCCCCGGAGCAAAGTGGGTGATGCAGCGAGAGAGAGAGACATCCGAAGCGAATGCCCCATTCTAAGCGTAGAGAGGTTTTGAATGGCGGAGCTTTTTTGGGATAAGACGACGAGGCGCAAGACGAACGGAATTGGGTCTTCTCAAGGAACGACTCCGCATCCCTGAATAATTCCACGTGAAGAGGTACATAAAAAAAAATTATACTTGTAGGATGGCGTACCGCTGACCCATTTTTCAACGCGTTAAAGGCGGCGGCTTGCACGAAGCTGCCATTCGAGAGAGGAGAAAAAAAAGGATACTACAGTATTATATCGCGCTCACGTAACAGTCAAGAGCGGCTGTGAAAAAAAAAGGAACTGGAGAAGGCTCGAACGGAAATTAGAAGGAAGAGAGGCATCTTCGGAAGGCATATGAGAATCCGAATCGTTAGGGCAACGCGGTGAGAGGTAACGAAGGCGCTCATCAAGTGCGGGTCGATAGCGCACCGACTTGAAATAAGAAGCTGCGTTTCTTTGGAGTTGGAGTTCTCACGTTCGAGTAGTATACGAGAAGTGCAGCCGTGTTGGGGTGGTTTGAATACCATTCCGTTAAACTTTTCGAGAATAATTAAGTCGTTCTATATAATACGAATGTGATCGGAAAATAAGAATGAAAGGGCTCTAATATTTTTGTCTATGGAAGGGTTACCAATCTGCGGCCCACTTGGCCAGCGTTTCATAGTTTTCTAAACTTTTTCATTTATTTTAATTAAATACGAAATATTATTTTCCGTGTAACAAAATCTGCAAAAAAATAACTAAGCTAAATTTTAACTCATTAATAAATAATTCTCAATTCAAGTAAGTTCTTTTTAATAACTTTTATATTAACCTCACTCGATATATATATACTAGTTAATGTGTGCTTGCATTCTGCAAGCATTTTTTATGTTTAGTCTTTTTACAATTTCAAATTATTCCCAATCAATTTTGTGCAAAGTCATATATCCGTATCAAATTTCAACTTTGTAGCTCATTTAGAAGTGCATTATAATTTTACTCGTTGCATAGGACTATTATGTGGCAATACGGTTCCTAAGATTTCGAATTTTCACGGTATCGAATTTCTTCTTTCTGTTGTAACTAAAAATCCATAATTCTGCAAAATTTCATGTTTGCATCTCATTAAGAATTGCCGTATTATTTTCACACTGGTATGGGTCATAAATAGGGCAAAACCGCCCTTAAAATTTGGAATTTTCGCAGTTTTATTTTATCTTTGGTTGCAATAAAGGTTTTATAACCTGGACAAATTTCAAGTCTCTGGGTTATATGGAGCTGCCTCATCATTTCTGTAGTCGTATGGAGCAATACTGTGGTAAAAGAGCTCCAAAAATGAGGATTATTACAATATAGGATTTCCTCCATTAGGCACAGTTTTACATAAAAGGCATTAAAATATAAGCCTCTGATTCCCATTAAAAGCTTACCCATATGAAAGCATTAAGACTGTTGCCTAGGAAGCCTATTGTTAGACCCAGAAAAATTAGCACTTTTTTGTGATATAAACTATAAATTTACACTAATTCTACTCGGATTTGAATTCTGTCTTCAAAAATAAGAAACTACAATTTATATCCTATCCGAGAGACAAAGCCTCGAGTTCGTATCTTGATGGGAAGTAATTTTAAAATGCAAATATAAAAATCTCTGCACCAATTTACATGCTTTCTTATGGGCAAAAAATGGGGCAAAAAGGGGCCAAAATAGCCCTTCAAAATAGTAATTTCGACAGTTTCGGATTTTTTCCTTCGGTTGTGACAAAAAACCTATAATCCTACCAAATTTCAAGTTTCTGGCACATCTGGAAGTGCCTCATAATTTTGTATCCTCCTATATATATGATATATCATGTGTAAGAAGCATCTATATATTATAGATATAGCGGTTTGTAACCACTTTGGCAAGATACAAAATTGCGGCACTTCCAGATGTGTTAGAATCTTGAAATTTGGTAGGATTATAGGTTTTTGGTCACAGCCGAAGGAAAGAATCCGAAATTTTCGAAATTCCCATTTTGAGGGGCTATTTTGGCCCCTTTTTGCCCCATTTTTGGCCCATAAGAAAACATGTAAATTGGTGTAGAGGTTTTTATATTTGCACTTTAAAATTATTTCCCGTCAAGGTACGAACTCGAGACTTAAACTATCGGATAGGATATAAATTGTAGTTTCTTATTTTTGAAGACAGAATTTCAGTCCGTGTAGAATTAGCGTAAATTTATAGTTTTTATCGGAAAAAAGTGGAAATTTTTCTGGGTCCAACAATCAGCTACCTAGGCAACAGTCTTAATGCTTTCATATAGGTAAGCTTTCAATGGGAATGTCTTATATTTCTCCTTTAAAACCTTACTAGCGTAATGCCCATTGGAATATCAACGGGAGTAAAGATTCGATCGTCCAAGCTATTTATGGATATCAAATTGGCATCAGAAACATTAATTGTACTGAAAGTCATTTCCCTCTCTCACCCTCCCTCCCTTTGTCCCCTCCCTCCCTTTGTCCCCTCCCTCCCTCCCTCTCTCTCGTATTAAAAGCAATCAAAGCACGTTTACGCCCATAATGATTGTGTAATAGTACCAATTATTTACCTTTGATATTACTCGTGTTGCGCTTCGTTGATTTGTATACGACAAGATATGTCTTCATCCTTGATATCCAGATTAATTGAATATAACACCGCCTCCACCAGTAAAAGGCAACTTATGCAGATAATTTCACCAAATTTGAAGTAACGAGTATAATAAATGTTAAAATATAAAAGTTATTTATAAAAATTTATTTTTATACCCATTACTTGTTAATGCTGTTTTTGATTTTTTTCTCAAAGTTATTTCTAAGATTGAATTCAATCATGATTTTTAATACTGAAATGTTAACCCTAAAAAGCTCATCCTAACTTGATCTCCACGCATATGGTTCCTAAGAATCTCTAGCTAGCTTAGGATTTTAATATAATCATTTGGCAATTTCCAATGCGGCTCACCGAAGGATTCACTGCCACCAGAGCGGCCCGCCATAAAGAAAAGGTTGCCCACCACTGGTCTATAGGAATGAATAGGCACTCTCCATAGCCTTAATCTCGAACCAAGTGACTACCACTTGTTTGGACCTCTCAAAAAAACATCTTGGTGGTCGCAGGTTTCATTTACATGCTTAGGTTGAACGTGAAGCCCCGATTCTATGCTACCGGTATAAATAACTTGTTAATACGTCGTGAGAAATGCCTCAACCAGCAAGGGGACTATGCGGAAAAATAGTTTACTATAGTCGATTCAACATCGGAAGGCTCTTGGCCTACTTAGAGCAAGTAGCCAATCACGAACGTTTCCCCTTCCATCGCCCCTCTCAACTTTCGTGCGGGAGAGCAGATATCGGTGCGCGTTGCCAGCTCTTGCGGATTTTCGCCTTCATCTGATATACTACGCAATTTCTAATGGCAACGCATCCAGATGTGATCTCTTCGAGAGCAGGAGTGAGACTGGTTTCCTCCCCACTACCTTTCCAAACAAACAGTCTCCTATTGGCTGCTGCTAACTGGTGTACGCCCCGTTTTCAAGGCCAGGAGTCTTTAGACGTTGGAGCGATTATAACGCAAGTTTAAATGTGCATTATAACCATTTGAAAATATGATTCCAAAATGAAGACCTTGTATTATTACTTTTCCATCACCCCTTAAACAATGTAGTTTTTTTTAGGATGGCACTTTTTAAAATGGTAGATAATTAGTGATGACCCACTACGAGCATATTTTTATGAGAATTTCTGAAGTTCCAATCAAATCTCGTACAACGTACGTGAAGGCTTTTTACAATAACGTCAGCTATACCTTGCTGAAATATTCTAATAAACGTACATGTATTGAAATACAGACGAACATAAAGATTGCATGAAGCCGTTACGGATTGAAGAATCTTTCGGTTATCGCAGATTTCAATCGATCTCCCGAGCTCGCGGGGTCCATTAACGTCCAAAAGTCCGCCATTGTCCGCCGGCACTTTCATTGACCTATTGAGGTACATTCAGTTATCGTTGAGTCGCAAATTCGCGTTCCGTTAAGCCACCGAAGTCAGCGCTCAGTGAAATGAGAACGTTTAATGGATCAGGAAATCAAAACGGATTTCAGATCGTAGGAGAGTGGTACATGTCATGCGATTTTCCAACCGTCTTTCCATTGTGGGTAAAAGTTATTGCTATTTTTACGCTCAATAAAATGAACAAACCTTGAAAAATACGCATGAAGCGTTCGCGTAAAGAGAATCATTTCGACGGCGAATAAATAAAAAAATACGAATAAACAAATGAATAAAAAGGAACTGCTAAGTGTTTTGTAAAATATGACTATCGATTTACAAATTCAGCCGTATTCGCAATTTAGTGACAATAGTCACAAACCGGACTCTTTCAGCAGTAAAAGCAAGATGTCAAACAAGATACATTTTTAAATGCTCATTTTGGTCTAAGAGCGATTGCTGAAACACGAAAATGTCTGAACAAGAAAAAAATGCTAAGAAATCTCTGATTTAAATCACTCTAAAAAACGTTATGATAGAGAGGTTGACCAACCACGATCGCTTTAAGAAATAGCACAAAGAAATGAATGACGTGAGATTTCATTTTGCCATGGAAACCAAACACATTAAGAGATGACAAATGTAAAAGTTTCGCCGTTTTTAGTTGCAGTAGAAAAATGCCAGGCTGAATTAATGTTAAGATCCCCTAACCAGATCTGAGTTAAGACATTTTTCCGCCTGAGGCGAGATATAATATAACGCCCCTTTTAATCTGTTTCACGCAATCACACAAGCTGTAAAAGATAAACATAAAGAAATAAAATTAAAAGCCAGAATTATTTTAATTAAAAAATTGCAGAGACTAGGTATGATGTGTTTAAAAAAATAAATAACCAAGCCGTCGTCGCTTCGTTGATAAAGTACATAAAGTTCATAAAACGCATCGGCTCCTCTGCCCGTTAACGCCGCGAAATTCCGGTACATCAATGCTAATGAACAGCGCGAAAAATATTTCAAGTTTATGTAAAAAATTTTCATTGTTTTATTTTGGCTCCGCTCTCACCAATCGGAATGGCCACGCCTCCTAAAAACAAAAAAACATTCCAAATGTCGCCGAGCAGATACTACCAATAAACCCTCCCAGGGATGCCTAAAGAGCGGGAAAAACATTATACGTGGGAGTAATCAGTAACCGCGTTGGTAACCGAATAAGGCTTCCTTCCTTCAAGGATGGGGTCCGAGGATATGATAAAATCGCTTCCATAATGGACGAATAGCTCAACAACTAACTCCCAGAGAACTCCTAATGGTATCCGACGGAGGAAATGGAGAGCGTTGGCGGAAAACGCTAGGATGCCTTAGGGCATTCGTCCACGGAGAGAGAGGAATGGATAAATTACGTCCAAAACGATGTATATATATATATATATATATATATATAAAGGAGAGATAGAGAGAAAGAGAGGAGCTGGAAGATGAGAGAATACAGCAGATACGGAGAGTTTACTAGGTCGGTGACCGAACGCATTATGGGATGGAAACCAGAGAGAGAGAGAAAGGGCATGTAGTGTTAGGGAAATGGACAAAAGACAGAGAGAGAAGAATGGAAGGGACGAGCAAGTGAAAGGAAAAATAAATGGCGGAGAAGATGTTATACTTAATGAAGAAAAATACGAAGGGGAGGGAGGGAATGTGAAGGAAGGAGTAGGAGTGACAGGAAGGCTATAACAATGGAAGACAGAGAAAAAGGGAGGAATAAGAGGTGGGTGGGGAGATCTTGACAGATGGAGTGGAGGGGGAGAGAAGATGGAAGGAGGAAGAAAGAAGAGGGAAAATGGAGAGAGGAGAGGCACAGAGAGGGAAGGGTGAGTGAGAACGAGGAATGGAGAAAGGTAGATAAAGGTGAGGTATGGAGATAGAGAGACAAAGGGAGAGTGAAAAGGGAGAGCGAAAAGGGAGAGTGAAAGGGGAGAGCGAAAGGGGAGAGTGAAAGGGGAGAGTGAAAGGGGAGAGTGAAAGGGGAGAGTGAAAGGGGAGAGTGAAAGGGGAGAGTGAAAGGGGAGAGTGAAAGGGGAGAGTGAAAGAGAGACAAAGGGAGAGTGAAAAGGGAGAGTGAAAAGGGAGAGTGAAAGGGAATGAAATGGGAGAGTGAAAAGGGAGAGAGAAAAGGGAGAATGAAAAGGGAGAGTGAAAAGGGAGAGTGAAAGGGGAGAGTGAAAGGGGAGAGTGAAAGGGGAGTGAAAATGGAGAGTGGAAAGGGAGTGTGGAAAGGTAGAGTGAAAAGGGAGAGTGAAAAGGGAGAGTGAAAAGGAAGAGTGAAAAGGTAGAGTGGAAAGGGAGAGGGGAAAGGGAGAGTGGAAAGGGAGAGTGAAAAGGGAGAGTGGAAGGTAGAGTGGAAAAGGAAAGTGGAAAGGGAGTGTGGAAAGGGAGAGTGAAAAGGGAGAGTGGAAATGGAAAGTGGAAAGGGAGAGTGGAAAGGGAGAGTGAAAATGAACAGTGAAAGGGAAAAAGAACAAAATGCAGAGTGAAACGGAGAAAAAAGTGAAATGGAAATTTTGAGATAGGGGGAGGGGTAGATGTAGGATGGAGGTAGAGTAAAACGGAGAAAGGGAGAGTTATATGGAGATAGAGATAGCGAAATAGGAGAAACATCGATAGGGAGGGAGGGATAAAAGGGGATATGAAGGGGAAATTTAGACAGGACAGGAGAAAATGGGAGGTGAAGAGAAGAGGAGAATAGAGGTAAAGAAAGAAGACAGGGAAAAAGAGAGGAAGGAGAGGATGACAGAAACGGTCCGAAGAGTGATATATATAGTGGATGAGATAAAACGAGATAACATGAGACACTTTAAGGGACTAATTTGCACGTAACCTTGCAGCCATTTATTTATAGAGCGAGGAGGAGAGCAGGACGATGAGATGGATGTAGTGGGATGAATACGGGAGGAAGACGGATTGGATAGGCGAGGAGAGGAGAGGGAGAGAGGCAGGCAGGGAGAAGATGCGATGCAAGGAGGGAGGAGAGTGGAGGGGTATACTAAGTGGCAGTGTACGGTGAGAGGGAAAGGAAGGTTGAGAGGCAGATAGATAGAAAAGGTAGCAGTTTAGTTATGGATGGATTCCATCCAAAGGTTGGGCGGACTGACGAGAATGGAACATTCATGTTAAGGTCGAAGGTCGGATAGACCTTGGCTGAGGGTTAAGTCAATCGGAAGAAATGGGAAAGCCGGGAATTGCAAATAAGGACGTTTTTTTTAGGCGAGTTTCGCTTCCAGCGTGAGCGCCTATTAGCGTCGGTCTGTCCGTCTCTCTGTCTGTCTGTCTGTCCGCCCGTCTCGGCTTCTACCTTGCGGATTTTCATTAAATTTTATATTAACGCCGAATATTTTTAAAATGCTGTCAATATGTAAAGAATGCTTCATATACATTGTTCTCTCATTTATCCTATCTTTACTGCCGGTCTAATCGAACAAGTATTTACCAACCTTTCAGCTATCGTTCTTGAGGAGTAAAACAGACGCAAATCTATGTGCGTCGCTTCCGCTGTGTTAAACACGCATCGCGATTTGGCTGTAAAAGTTTAAATATTTTTACAACGTAATTTTTTTAACATTATTTCTTCTATTTTTAGATCTTTGTGATTAAAATGACGCTTATGTAAATATAGTATGATAAAAAATTTTAATGATATAATATCATATGGTACTTAATATATCTTGAAAATTTAGTTCGTATATATAATGTAGAAAATCCTAACAATAACTTCAACAATGAGAATTATAAATCATAACATGCATTAAAAGGCTAAATAAACAATAAGTGTGAGAAAGAGTGAGTACTAGTTAATTTAACCTAGCTAGTACGAATCTTCGTTATAATCTATGTCTTCTGAAAACACGACAAATCAAAGACATACATGTTTGACATTTTGCGAGGATTTATGTTATTAAATAAAGTTTTAAAAAGAGATGAAATCCCTCAAGCCAAAGACATACATGTTTCACATTTTGCGAGGATTTATGTTATTAAATAAAGTTTCAAAAAGAGATGAAATCCCTCATTTCTAAAAGCGAAAACAGCTCTAGCTCGAAAAGAAACGAATCGGATTCAAACTAAGAAAATCGACCAGATGTTCCGTTGTTGACGTCCCGTCGGAACCATGGGAAGATAAATAGAAACACTCCAAACTCCGATCCGATATTTTTTTTAAAAAATCGACATTTAAAGAAAGGCATCCCTCCAACTTGCACAATTTCCGAATCCAACGACGACGATAAAAAAAGAAGAATCGACAATGAAACTCTCGGCGCCGATCGACAAGGAAGTTTCGCACGTTACGAGCAAACACCGAGGCACACACAAGAGGTTCTTGTTGACTTTGAAAAAGGTAGAGAGGTGCGAACTTCCGATGCAAACATAACCGCCACGTCAAAACGGGGAAAATTCGCGAACGGCAGCTGGGAATTCAAACAATCCCCCCGGGTAAGTACATACTCAACATTACAACATGTCCTGATCATAATAAAACGGAAAAAATCTGATGTGGCCAACACATGACTTTCTCCATATTTGGGGTATAGATATTTAAATTATTATGAATAGCATTATGAGGCAAAATTATTATTTCCTATCGTAAAAGAATACAGTCGTCCTTACTGCCGTAAATTACGTATATTTTTATTTTACAGAATTCACCGTTACATGGTAGTGGCGCTGTATACTGAAAATTTACGAATAAAGCAAAATATCTCCGAAATGGATGGTTCTACGAAAATTTGTTTCAAACAAAACTTGGAAGAAATATTATTCTCTACAACTTTGGTCCTCACGAAGATTACCAATAACGATGTTTTTTAAGGAGAAAACCGAAAAACCGGTTATTTATAAATAACTCCTAAACAATAACTACAATAGAAAACTGTTTCAAATGAAAGTTGTAGGAAACTACATTCTCTATAACTTTTGTATAGAATTGTATATACAATAATGATGTTTCAACGAAGAAATATCGCAAAAACCGAATCGGGTTTCGAATAAACCTCGACTTCCGGTTACCCGTTATTGTCCAAAAACTAATCAGTTCTTTGTGCTCATGTTAAAGTGTTACATATTAAGTTTGGTAACGATATGGCAGGTACTTTTTGAGCGCCCACAATAACATACACACAGACATCATTCCGAAAATAGTCTAAACGTGTCCTAGGGACCTCAAAACGTGTATTTCCGTTGAAATTTCGAAGTCGATTTTTTTCGTGAATACAATACTTTCCCATTACTACGTATGGAGAAAGTAAAAAAGAGCCCGCGAAACGCATTCACGCCAGAATAATTGACGAGAGCGGAATGTTTGCAGGGATAAGGTTTTAGGCGTATCGTTACGATGCGCCCCGGCCTTGCACTCCATTTATTTTTCTTTTAAAATTAAATGAAAGTTCGTTCTCTCGAGGGATGACCGTTTAAAGTTTTTGTTTTACATTTAGAGCAGCTGGGAGAGTAGAACGACTAGGCCGAAATGACTTGATAACTACGCTCGTCGTCCCGTGAAATTTTCTGCTGGAATTGGCTCATCGGACCCGTTAAACTCTGCACAGTGGAAAAGGAGAACGCTTCGATTTTCGAATTAAAAGGGTTCCACGAGCGACTCGATCGCGAAAATGGTATCAATAAACCTCAGTGCCGCGTTGCTCGTACGAAATAGACGAAGATTTCGTGAAGCTTCGCTTTCATGTATCGATTGAGGAGTAAATAAAGACTAACGACAACGATTAGGATAACCTAGTTCGATTTTCTAATACGTATATAAATTACAAATTTAATTTTTTTTAATTCGATATCATTTCTACAAAATGATTAACTAATTTATGTCAAATAGATTATTCTTCCAGCATTTAAATGAATAAAACATTTAACGCCCAGGAAAACGCTTGCTTCTTTTCTTAATGTTACCTACAAGTGGAACTGTCCGTCGAAAATGACTGGTAGGCATGACTAAAGAATTAAATTAAAATTCTTCCCATTATCACTCTTTCCTTCCCTCTCTCCCTCTCTCTCTCTGCGATAACGATAAAATACGTCCACGTATCTTACGCCACCGATGGTGCATATACCGTGACAGGATAGCATATGCCTCTGCATCGTATGCAGCCGGTGATGCATAAACCGTGACAGGCAGACGGATACTTAAGAAATATTATATTCTAGGACAGTAACGATAGCATACAAAACCTAGAAAAACCAATTACAGCAAATAAATTAAAATGCAAAATTCATGACGCGCTAAAATAACGGAAATAAATCAATCCCCGGAAAAATTTTTCAGCGACAGATTACTTTCCTGAAAGGTTCCTGGGACAATGAACTTTTTCGTGGGAAAAGGAAATCGTTGGTTGCTGCGATGCGAGCTCTTAAAAATGGGGACGTGGTTATACCAGAAGTTAATGTGAAGGAAAATTTTGTGTTAGAAAGTGAATACCGATTTATATAGGCTAAAGGCGCAGTGTTAGCAACAAGGTGCTGCGCACATGACACGAAAATGCTGGTATATGGCGATAACTAGGTTGCGATTTATGACTTGAGCAGAAACATGGGTATTTTGTTCCCAAATAATGTATCCTAGAATTGTAATGAGGACTAATGAAAGAAATGTCACACCCAGTGACCTGGTCATACGATCCTTCGAAAGACAGTCTTTCCGGGACTATCCTCCCTGCTAACATGCCTTCGCCGGCCACGATCGCTCGACCGGAGAACGGAACGTGAGTAACTGAATTGAATCGGAAGTAAGAAAACTGCGCGGTTGGAAATTAGCCGTTCGGGTATGCTCCATCCATAGAAGTTATTACTATACTACTACATATTATCATTCTCTAAATTATTATAGGAAACATTAACTGATAAAAAGCGAGAACTGAAAAAATTATCGAGGTTTATTCAATAAAAATATTGAGAGGAAAAAAACGAGAAATTTTTTTAAAATAATCAAGAATGAATTTATAATTTACTTATGTCGAGGTAAAGACAGGAAACTCGTCGTGAAATCAAAGGGAAATACATCACGCAACTCGACAAAGGATGTCTTGAAAAGTACGTAGGTATATTTTGACTAGCACGGCCGTGACGATTTTCTGCTGGTGGAGCAACGTCACACCAACACCGAGTTTGACAGAGCAATCGGAACCAAATTCACCTAAGGTGTTAGGATCAATAACGCTGAGCACGATGCACTCAAAGGAACAAATGATGCCAATTCAAATGTCACGACAAAAACAGCACAGCTCACAAAATCCGACATCAAACCGCCGTGGTGAGGATAATAATGACTTGGACTTCGAGTTTAACTGTGACAGAATGGCAGGCAATCTTATAACTGGATAAAGTCACCCTATAAGGGAAAATCCGATAAAAATATCCTAAATATTACATTAATGTGTGAAAAATTGATGGCTGACGGTTCCTCCAAAAAAGAATGACAAAACGTATATTTCAAGCCATAATCCGGCACATTAAAAATGCATTTACTTAAAAAATCGAACGAAAAGATAACACAGGATTTTAAGAAGGACAAAGTGGTGATATAAAATGACATATTAATTGCATTTCCCGTTGTATTTTGTACTTAGAAAACTTTTCGCGATAGAATGTATCCTGTATGAAGTACTAGATAAGTGCATGGTCCTCTGACACAGGTTATAATGAAAATTAGCGCTCTCTACTCGTTCCACGTCTTTTCAACCTTCATTTGTCATCACGGTTATTAGATCTAATGTGGTGCAATTAGGTTACCGGCCATATAGCAACACGAGAGTCCCCAAATCATGTAACATGGTACAAATAAGGACAAAAAAAACTTAACAGATATGGAGCTAAAGAGTTTTGAAGATTTAAGTTTGGCCACTATTAAGTGGTCATGAGGCTCAATAGATCGTATCCTGCCAAGTGATACTATATTAAATAGAGGATCACTTGGCGTCTATTTCCTTTTTTTAACTTACAACGAAATTTACATTTGAAATCACACCTTAAGATTATTTTTAAACTTGCTAATATTTTTTCGGGAATGTTTGGAAGAGTACCTCAGGCAACAATTCCTTTTCACTTGCAACTATTTAAAATGAATATTTCATTGCGTTCTATTTACGAGCCTTTAATTTAATATTTTATTCTCGATACTTTCCTCGAATAAAATACGTTTCATCGGTCCCTCTTCGTAATCCAACCCGTGCCTGGTAAATGCTCCTAACTCGTCATTCGTCTAACAGAACATACAGCAAAATAAAGCTAAACAGTCCAAACAATAAGCGACCCTTCTACGATAATTTTAAAAAAAACATTGTAATATGTTTATTTTAAAATAAATATTTGATCTATCAACAGCCAAACTCGGGCTCTATCTCACCCGCATGACGATACATCCCGTGGTAATACACGCAGGATCGCTTATCCCTGAGGACCCGGATGAACGTTACCCAGGCAACCAACGAGACGGCGATTGAAAAATGGGACACCTCCAAATTCTGATTCATAGATGGCGGAAAGAGTACGGGGAAAATGGGTCGCGATACGTGATTTGAAGCCGAGCCTTCATCTACGCTAATCCCTAGGCGGTTAAATAAAAGAGAGATCTTAATTGAGGAGACTGTCTCGATGCGTCGGCGGTTTTCATTAGTTCTGGGAATATGGATGTCCGATTCCCTGAACTGTTGTTCGTTTTTAATCGCGCGTTATCCTCGGTGGAATTTAGAGGAAGCGTGCTATCAAAAAACAGTCACGACGGAGAATTATAATCGAAGGAATCGCTAGAAATCTGCAACGTCGGCTATAATGTTAAAAACATTAATGGTTGATAAAAAATCAATAATTAAAATAAAGGGCAGGAACGCGAAAAAATAGATGTTAAGTATGCTGCTAAATGATACCAGCGTTTCCGTAGCTATGATAAAATCTCTTAATTGTTGATAGCGATTTGTACGCCATCAAGGGTAAATTTACATTCGCACTGATATTTTGATATCCATAGCAACAGCTAACAATTTTGTATATTATTTTTTCAGAGTGAAAAGAAATTCGAAGTATTTTTACCCTAGAATTAAGATAACTACCGTATATAATCTTGAACGAAAATAAATGCTGTCGATGATTTCACGCATATCAATAGAACTTCCTTGAAATAGACATTTTTATATCAAATAGCCGAGGGTTGAAAAATCAATGCCAAAAAGTTGACATTGTATATAACTCGAGAAGGTATGCTTTTCAAGATCCTTAAAAACAGTTTCATATTTATTTTAAGATTGTCAAAAATTCTATTGACAGCAACGATAACCAGTGGAATGGATGAAAACTGTGCACGCGCACTCGACCCTTTCCTTCTAACGATCGAAAAATCTGCGGTTTTAAAAATAATTATTTTTTTTACACTGTAGCACTTTTATCGATATAATTATAAAAATAATAAAACTTCACTTCCGTCTTCTCTAAAGAGAAAAACACTCCAGAAATAAAACCAAGGAAACAAGCCATCACGGAAAGTTAAAGAGATAAGGCGAAAAGAAATGGAACCGCGCGTGGGAAAAAGTTTCAAGCTTTAAATTACCGTCACGTGCAAATGGAAAACACTTTTTCGGTCTCTTTTTTCGAAAAAAAAACATATCAACGCTTTTATCTGTCTCGCGGCCATTTTTCCAGCGGCAAAGTGCCGATGCGCCACTTAATTCTTATCGTGTAAAAAAAACGTAATCGGAATGATGATAAAAAAAAAACCTTCCTCTGACTCGAACAAAGTCAATATAGCGTTGTAAAATGCGCTAAAATTATCGCATCATCGTTTTAAATCCTGGAATTATTATCACCGATAAAATAAATTTTTATGTAAAATTTTAAAAACTTCACGCACCATAGGGTGCGCACCCCCGAAGTCTACAAAATTTTAAAAAGGGGAAAAAAATAATAAATCGGAACTGCTGTACGACAGAAGAAGAATGACTACTGTTACTCATCTTAAATCGAGATATAATGGTGAGAAAATGGTAAAATAAGAAGTGAGAGAGAGAGACAGACAGACAGGCAAACAGACAAACGACTTTATTTAGGGCGAAATTGAGACTGTGAAGAGAGAGAGGGTGAGAGAAAGAGGGAAGAATAGAGAGGGTAATGGATTGAGAGTGGAGGTGTGGGAGAGAGAGAGAAAAAAAGAGGAATAGAGGGCAAGGATAGGAGAGAGGGATGGAGAGTTGAGGGTGAGAGAAAAAAAGAGAGGGATGGAGGGAGACAGACAGACAAACGACTTTATTTAGGGCGAAATTGAGACTGTGAAGTCCCTTCTTATATTTAACCCTTAAGAGAGGGTGAGAGAGAAAAAGGGAGGGATGGAGGGAGAGGGTAGGAAAGAGAGAAAGTGTAGGAGAGAGGATAGGAGAGAGAGAGAGAATGAGAGAGGATAATCCAAAGATTTTGGCTCAACCTTGTGGTAAGCGATAATCATATTTAAAAATAAAAGAATAACTATGTAACTTTCACACCAATTTGTATGGAAGCTTCATAGTTATTCCTTATTTTAAAAATAGAATAAAAGATGGTAAGAGAAAGAGAGAGGAAAGAGAGAGGGGGAGTAAAAATGGTGGAAGGGAGAGATGGGGGGAGAGAAAGAGATGGATAGAGTAAATGAGAGAGAAACAGATAGAGGATAAAAGTGAGGTAGAGAGAGAGGGAGAAAAGAGATGAAGGAAAGAAAGAAATAAATGTAAGGAGGGAGAAAGAGATGACTAGAAAGGAAGAGAGAGAGGACGAGATATAGGAATAATGAAAAAATCGGTACAACGGACATTGTACAAACTTTCTCATATACTAAAGCGTCGTTTAGTTATCGTTTGAAAAATATGAACTATGTAGAATCGTTATAAACATCAACTTAAATAGTAACTATACGAAATTTGATGAAAATCGTATTAGCCGTTTTTTTTAGAAAATCCAATTTTTGTTAAAGTTGCCCAAGAATAAACTAGCCATATATTCATTCTTTGAGAAAAATGAAATACGTAGTATTATTGTATATGTACAACTCAAGTAACTGTACGAAATTTGATCAAAATCGTTGGAGCCGTTTTTGAGAAAATCGAATTGTTGTTCAAGTTGCCCAAGAATAAACTAGCCTTATATTCATTTTTTGAGAAATATGAACTATACAATATTATTGAAGACGTAAACTCAAGTAACTGTACGAAATTTGATCAAAATCGTTACAGCCGTTTTTGAGAAAATGGGATTGTTGTTAAAAATGCGTAGAATAAACTTCCCTTAATTATTGAGCAATGTCAACCATTTCTCCATAGCTTCTACTCTGTACGATAAAATGTACGAGAGTGCATTCATTTTAGCTCTACCGTTTAGGCTCTTAAGAGCCGCGAACAGACAGATAGACCCAAACACAGACAGACGGCACTGCGAAAACCACCACCTTTTCGGACTCAGGTGCACCTAAGACATGTTTCCATCAAAATCTCGAGGCCGAATTTCTTCGCGATAACATTTCTTTCTCAAAATGCTTCGTATATGAAAAAGTAAAAAGAGTGAGAAAAATAGACGGAGAGAAAGATAGAAAGTGAGAAAGAGAGGTGGGTGGTGAAGAAGAGATACAAGAAGAGAAATCGAGAAAAGGCGATAGAGAGAAAGGAAGAAAGATAGCAAGAGGAAAGGAGAGAGAGAGAGAGAAGAGAGAGAGAGAGAGAGAAGAGAGAGAGAGGAGAGAGAGAGAAGAGAGAGAGAGAAGAGAGAGAAGAGAGAGGAGAGAGAGAGAGAGAGAGAAGAGAGAGAGAAGAGAGAGAGGAGAGGGGAGAGAGAGGAGAGAGAGAAGAGAGCGAGTCGGAGGGAGTTCCCCTTGTCGAAACGCAGATGAATATTGATAAGAGCCGTGAAAGGGGGGAAAAAGAGCTGTATATGGGGAAGATACGGAGAAGGCGCGGAGCACGGTGGGAAAGCGGAGCAAAAAGGCGGCTGGGATGCAGGAAGCCGTTTGCATCAGTAATTTCCCCTTTTTTTTATATCGGCAAAAGGAAAAGGGAGGTGGTGGCGAAGGGCGTTGTAGAAAGAGAAAGAAAGAGAGAAGCCCCACAGTTCTCGATGTTTTGAGTCGCTGCATTGCGGCAAACAAAAACACATCGAAATGATTCCGGGAAATAAAAGGAGAAAAATTCGCTTCCCGTGGTTAAGGAAGGTAAATATAGAGATACGTTTAAAGTGCGTTTACGGCGCCTCCCGCCGCCGGGAGACGATTACTTTTTCGACGCGATAAGGTTGTCCGGGACTACGACTCCGAAAAAAAAAACGCGCTCGAGATAAAGAAATGACTCAGATCCCAAAATTGGGGAAGCAGTATAAAAAGAAAATAACGTTTCCTTCTCTCCGCGGTTTCTGGTAGAAGATACTAAACGTAAGCTTTGACATCCCATCGACTCGAAAATATTATTGGACATAAGCTTACGCTGGTTATGAAGATCGTTGGGGTTTTTTTCTCTTTTTTTTTTTTAGGCGATCAAAGTTATTTTATCGACTCCTTTTTTACAGTTTCCGTTACGGCGCTGGGCCACTTGGGTGAGCCGTGGAGAATAAACATATCCACTCCGGATATAATGCTAAAATGCCACCATTCCCCCAGTGATTACAAAGAGGAAAAGAAGTTAAATATTTTTAACATGATACCCGTTCCTTTTTTATAAAATCAATAGGTTTTCGATCTATTAAAAAGCCTACAAAGTTTCCTTATTCAAAATTTGAATTACTTATAGGGAACGCAATTATCTAAAGAATATTTCCTCGTAAAAGAGACAACAGGCCCCATAAATCCGCAGACTTGCGAAAGTGCACCCCCAAAAAACTTTAATTCACAATTTAGAAAATAAAATGTACACACCTTAATACGAAATTTCACTGTATAACAATAGAAATAACATCGGCCGGGGTTTTAACACGTTGATTCATTATAACTATATATATATATATATGTATGTATAATTTTTTTGTGTTCATTACGTTTTTACATATACCATACTTGTTTTTTTGTATTTCTCCTGCCATTAAAAAAAATAAAATTATCCAGACTAAATTTTCAGAGCATATTGGATTACTTGGTATCAAGTAACCACGGCTACCATTTTTTAAAAATATTTACCAGTTTCTCAAAAAACTCGCAAAAAAAACGCAACATCCGCGAGGTGACGATAAATCCAATCCATCCACCGCGCGTGTTAAAAATAAATCAACCTCCACAAAGAAGACTCCGGTTCTTTTTTTTTTTTTAAGTTAAAACTCGCCGAGAGATACGTTTCAATTAGAATCAAACAAACGTCATACGTGAGAAAACTGGAAGGTCACAATGATTTTCCTAGAGGCTACAAATATCCCCGCTAAAGCACTCCGTCTTCCCTTTCCCTCTCTCCTTAAAACCTCCCGCGAAGAAAGAGAAGAATCCCTTTCCCTCTTCTCCTTCCATAAAACATTTACTTCCTTCTGTAAGAAACCCCATTCTATCTCCGTTGCCTCAACAAATCCTCTTCTTCCCATCCCCCACACCCACCCTGAAATATAAAAACGAATTGCTTAATTACCTATTCATTCTCCCTTTTCCCATTGTATTCCTTCAACCCTTAACATAAACCCATATACCATGTGTATATATATATATGTATATGTGTGTGTATACATACATATACATATATATATATATTTTTATATATATTTGCTGCCTACACTCGAGAGCTATCACTCTTTCTCTGAGGCTGTTACTGTCTACCTATCTTCCTCTACCCCTCCTCCTCCTTCCGATTCTCCCTACCTCAAAAGAAAAGCACTCCCTCTTCAGCCTTAAACGTAACACTTTCCCTCACATTTCCTTGATGTTAATCGCATACTAGACTAGACGTTTATGTATATTTATATGTGCATATATATTAGCTTACATATGTTATTTCCTGTAAATGTCTTTTTTTCTTTTTTTGTATATTGTCAATTCGTTTTTATTTATTGTTTTTTTATGTTTCAATGTTTTATAAAAGACTTTGTATTGTGTAACGTGTTTTAAATGTGTACGTGTGTGTATGACTATGTATCCAATTATGTATACTCATTTCATTATCACTATTAACTTATCTCTATGTTCTCATGTATGACTGTCTATATGTGTAACTTATGTTTAGTTCTCTAAATGTGTAAATAATACTATCTGTAGGTTCTGCAGGTTTTTCACACCCTCTTCTTAAGTGGGTGTTTTCATGCAGTGGGGTTTTTCCTAAGGTTTACTATATGCTATAGCCTGTTTTTTAATCATTCGTGAATTTTTATTGCATTTCTTTTATTTAAAGTTTTCGTATGTTTTTAATTTTTTTGTAACTGATAATGGGTTAGATGCTGGAAGAGACCGTATAGCCTCAATCTCGCCCAAAAAATAAAGCCGATTACTTACTTACATCCTTTTTCTTTCTCTCAACTCATTCTCTCGCACACCATTTCTCCGTCAAATCCTTTTACACCACTCCAGCCAAAAACCACACCCTCTTTTTTTATAGCAAAAATACCGCTAACAACGTGGAGGGTTTTAGGTGAGTAGTTTTTTCCTCCTGTAACTTTTTTTCGATCAAATTTACAGTGGTTCGCAAGAAAGGACGAGCCATTAAATTTCTTTAGCCATTTTCTTGCCATGTCGCGGTTTTCCGCTGCATTTTTATGTTGCAACGTTGAATTTTGATATTTTAAGAGCCTGAATTGTTTATTTCTGATATCTACAAAACGGCTGTAGAAAAATCATAATATCTCAAACATTTTACTTACGATGAAATTATCGCTTTTAAGTAAAAGATATCAGAATACCCTACGAGTCAAGGCGTTAAATAAGGACTATTCGAAATTTTTCCTTTCTACTGTTATTTCTCTCAAAACATCCTCCGTTACAGTTAGGAAAAACATAGTATTGCATTATCTTTATTTCTAGGATGCAATACTTAGGTAAGATCGCAGATTTACGGAAAATTAATGCAGTTTTTCAAATTCATTTGAATGAAGTTCGCTTCAACTCAATCACTCTTGAGGAGCATAAAAACAGCAGCAGAAAAAAAAGTTAACGATGCAATTTATACAGATAATTTAAATCGCATATTTTTACATAAATTTAGATGGGCTAAAAATTATGCATATTAGGTTGCTGGAGCATTCCATTGGTTAAAGGACCTTGATAATTGTCTTTAGAAGAAGATATTTAAATTTCTCCATCGCGGAATCCTTTGCAGAGAATAAGGATCTAAATTTCTAGAATTACCATTCAACCGATTGAATCGTCTTGAGATATTTGCTCAAAGGATGACATTCTCAGAAAGTCAAAAGTTTTACAAGAGTAACAGACAGACAGACAAACGACTTTATTAAGAGCGAAATTGAGTCTATATAGTCTCTTCTTGCGTTTAACCCTTTGGCCACGTATGACATAAAGACGTTATTTATACATTGATATATATTATTTTCGTCACACATTTGATTAGTAGAAAATAAAGAATTACCACAGAGCACAGCGAACGGAACGAGATGCAATTTAGAGATCGAACGACGCGCACGAGACGAATAAAAATAGATACAAAAAAAAACAACTCCGCAAAGCGTTTTCCATCCCCGAACATTCACCGCACCCCCGTTCGTATCGGAGTAAGGAATCGAAGAACGTCGCGCGTTAAAAATATTTCTAAAAAAAACCGTCCCCCAGCGACTTTCACCCGCCAAGAAAAAAAAAGACTCGATTTAAAAAAATAAATAAATAAATAACGAGAACGAACTACTGGCTTCCGCCGTGAATACACGCACGATCGACGACACGTCCAATCTCTTCTTTATGCACGACGAGAGAGGAAAAAAAATTCCTTACGCGGGATCCCCCCAGAACCCTTCCCCCTCCCCCCCTCTCTCTCTAAAAAAAATAAAAATAAGAATTTTTCGAACCCTCCGGAATAAAACGCTTTCTTTCTCTACTCCTATTTCCTGGTCATGGTGTCACATCCTTCTCTCGCTCGCACGTTTCCGAGGGCCTGGGATGGTTCTCGAACACGGGGTCCCTCAGGTGGGGAGAGAGAGAGAGAGGGGGGGGCTGGGCAATCCATTTCCCTCCTCGCCCATCCATCATCGTGCTCCCTCGCTCGAATTTAAAAGGGAAACTAACACCGCCCTCTTCTATTTTCTTCTTCCACAGGAGCATTTTTTTTCTACCTCCCTTTTATGCGCGTTTCGCTTCCTGCGTGAGCGCCTATTAGCGTCGGTCTGTCCGTCCGTCCGTCCGCATGTTCGTTCTCGGCTTATACCTAACGGATTTTCATGAAATTTGATTTTATTACCATCAAATATAATAAGGAAATCGCAAAAATGAATCACGTGCGCCAATCGGGGATACTACTGTACTGGTGACAAAAAATTAAATTTTCGTCATATCTCGTCAAGTATTGCTCAAATCAAAATATTTTCAAATAAAACTTGCAGAACTAGTAACGTAGAGTATTTCTTTTCCTATGAATTTTTATCGTAGGAGTAGCCGTTATCGGGAAAATCAAACAAGAATGTCTTAATTCGAGTTGAACTTGAAAATTTCTCGTATGGTTACTTCTACATTGCTGCTAACAAAAACTATCTCACAAACAAGAAGCATTTAATTTCCTTACGTGTGCAAGAAATATTTTTAAATAGGAGAAGAAAATGGGTTATTTACGACGAAGAAAAGAACTTTAAAACGTCATTTTCCTTACTTGTTTTTATTTCTAGCAATCTTCCTGTCTATAAGCAATCCTTACACTTATTTTTTCCTCTCCTCTCCACGTTAAAAAAAAATCCACCATTTTCTTCCCCGTTCCCTATACACGTCAAAAAAATACAACTTGCGTCCCTCACTCTCACCCCCAACCCAGGACTAAAATCCCTCTTTCCTATTTTCGCCGCATCTATCCATTTCCAACACACGGCTTTCTCTCTCTCTCTTTATTTCTTTCATATCCCCTCTCGTTCCCTATCTCGTTCTCTCTCTCTCTGTATCTCCCTCCATTTTTTTTCGTACCTCCGAACCAAGCTACCTCCCTCGTGGCATGAGTTCTCTCCCACCGTCTTCCTCTTCTCCACCCACTTTCCACCTACGACGCCAGAGTTCTGCGTTTTTCCATTTCCTACTCTCCCAACACTTCTGGTTTTTTTTCAAGCCCCAAACATTTCCTTCTCCCTCTCTCTCTCTTTTCTTTCTCTTTCTCTTTCACCCGAAACGAGCGAAACTCTCCCTCTCTCCCCCCTCTCTCTGCCACTCTCTCTCTCCCTCTCTCTCCCTCTCTTTCTCCTTCTCTCTCCCTCTCTCTCTCCCTCCCTCTCTCTCTCTCCTTCTCTCTCTCCCATTCTCTCTCCCTCCCGCCTCTCTCTCCCTCCCTCTCTTTCTCCTTCTCTCTCTCCCTCTATCTCTCTCCCTCCCCCCTCTCTCTCTCCCTCCCTCTCTCCTCTCTCTGTCACTCTCTCTCTCTCTCTCTCTACCCCTCTCTATCCATCTCTCTCTCTCCCTCTCTCTCTCCCCCTCCCTCTGTCTCTCCCCCTCTCTCTCTTTCTCTCTCCTGGCTTGTCTCTTCCACTCGTCCCAAACTTATTTTTTCTCTCCATCTCTCCCGATGACTCGCACTCTCTTCCTCACTGCTATCCCCTCTCTTTCCTTCTCTCTTTACTTCTTATCTATTTTACGCTCGATTTATTCATCTTCATCCATTCGGCGCACTTCTTACGTACAATTTCATGTTTTTTTTTGTTTTAAAATCTGCTGCGTTAAGCTCCATCTTTAAATATCTCGTTAGTAAACCTCCCGTAATGTAAATTCTTGATATGATTATAATTACCGTAGAACTGTCGTGCTGTACCTACCTCAAGGGTTTCATACTCAAATTGCAGGATGGGAAAATATGTAACTTCGAGATATATGTGATATTTTTTAAATAGATGACGGTTCGAGTAGCTTGCATTTATATTGATCACCACTTTCACTAAATAATGAGATACATTCATGCGATTATACGACTACTGACTGTTCAGTTAAAAACTTGAATTATATGACTACAAAATTCGCAAAAAAACGCAGAATACTATCTTATGTCCATTGAATTTAGTGTGACTATGAATCCCAATATATTTTATTGATCAATTCCTCAGCAGACTTGCTCTTATTTCCATCTCACAGTCATATGTCATATACTCGTCCATTTCGAACATGAAGTTTCTCGTTTTCCGTCTTTCGCCCGCTTTTTTTATTCATTCCTTCCTTCACTTTTTTATTCACCTCTCTCGTCTCCACTTTCCGCCTCTTACACACATGCAATATACCAATCCTGAACCTTGCTTTCCTCTTCCTTTCTCTCTCTCTCTCTCCCTCTCGTTCTCCATCCATTTCCCTCCCTCTGTTCTGTTTTACTTTGCACCTCTTTGACGAGTCCCATTACCCCTTTTATGTTTTGCAGGTCCTCGACTCTCTTTGTCTTTCGATATACAACCCCACACCACTTTCCGGTACGCTATATACCTTTGATAACGGCTACGGCCTAGGTTAAAAACGCAGAGCTTTCCTAGCCGTATCTATTCTCCTACTATTAAAAAAAAAAAAAACCTCACGGCTAGCGACGCTTGCCTCAGCGAGCTTTCTCTAAAGCTACGACGTAGATTTAAGGGTGTCATTCCCTTTTCACTAGGTGTAGTATAGACGGTGCACACCGGTCAACGTGTGCTTCCGCCTGTGTACATATGCATCGACCTGAGTTGTGCACCGCGAAGGTTTTCGTGGAGGCTTGTCACGGAAGTTGGAAATGACGCGCCGACGTCGAGACGTGCATTCATCTAGCTCACGCCACATTAATAACGCGTCGATAAATTTTTTAAAAAAATTATACGTCCGCATCCTTCGTTGCTTTAACCACATATGAAACAAACCGATCCGGAGAAATTTTTTCCGCTTTCTCTTCCACTGTGCAAGAAACGGAGGGGATAAAAACATGGAACATTAAAGAGAGCGTCCTTGAATCCCAATTGAAGATTTTCTTTCTTTCCTAAAGTACCGGTCGTCAGATTTCACTCGAAGGAATGAAGTGGTAATGAAGCCAATCATTTTTCTTGCGTTCAAATTTCTAGTCAGGCGAGTGAGGCGATAAATTCGTCGAAGTTTTGAGAATTTGGCAGAAAAATAAGGTAAAATAATTCTGTTTACGGAATGGAGTATTATATTTAAGAGATTTCGAATGGAATCAACTTTCACGTTGAGTAATTCTAAATTCAATTCCTCTTCTATTTATAACAAGAATAATTTTGTGACCAAAGATTTAGCGAAATGATGCAAATACCATAATGGATTGAAATGAAAGGTTTTCGATAATATTGGTAAGGTAGTACCTAAGAGTTTTCTCGCAAAGAAAGAGAAAGGGACAGTAAGTACATTCAATAAACACATATTTAGCGGAGAAAGAATGGCGACTACATTTGATGGTATCACATATATAACTGTACTTTTCAAGAGTTCAACGTTAAATACTAAAATCAAAAAATAACAACGGTAGCAAAAACAATTGATTCCGATGTGAACTGATTCTGACGTCATTTGGAGAGCTTACTAAATAGACCACAAAATGCGTAGTAAAGAACGTAGAAACCTGTAATGAAATATTCCGAAGAAACGTAAAAAAAAACGCCTTTTACACACCGACATTAAATTCTTTTAGGGGCCGCACGTTTACTTCATACTTTCCGATCCGAAATAAGTAAAACTACTCTTGAATAAAGTTACCATAAAACACGTCTTCAGACGCTCATGAAACTTTTATATTCCTAGGATTCCACTTCCATTGCTGCAGAGGGACCCTAGTAACCAGTTAAAATAAATGATTAAAATGACGACGGAGAGGAATATGCAGTATCTGAAAAAAGAAAGTGGAGAAAAGAAAAAAGGGGAAAAATAGTACTAGATATGGGCGTGGCTCGATATAGAGTCCCGATGATTGGCCGAACGGGAAAAGGTGTCCCTCAAGGCACCTGCAGAGGGCCGCTGTGGATTTTGACTAGCGCACTTTCAAGGGGTCACAGCGTTGGTGGCAGTAAATGGAAGAACGGGATAAAAAAAGGAGGGGGAAGAAGGGAAGATTAAACGTCTAGGACCAGAAAGGATAGGACGTAAAAAAAGAGGGATGAGAGATGAATTCGGAGAATGAGGAGCGACTGTTTCCCCTTCATGTTTATGGAACAGTAGTGGAGTGACTCCATCACGCCCTGCTACCTTGTCCTATAGGACGAGGCTGTGAAAAAACGTGGGTCCGTAAGCGCCCGTTCGACTTTCCTACCACCTAAATTCTCCCTTGTTATTCTGGACCATTTCAATTCCGGTGAAACTGGAATAGACCTCCCGGGAAAAAAATTTTATTTTCCCGCAGACGCCATCTTTTATTCTTTGGCGACAAACTCGGCTCAATATGCAGGCCCACTCGGTGTCTAGATGGATAGAAAGTACGCCGTTTGAATTTCAGAATTCTAAAAAAATACACATTTGGGCTTACTACGCTAAATGGAACTAGCGGCGGCAAAAAATACCGGAAAGAGAGATATTGCAAAATGTCGGCCGTCCCGCGAATGTAAACGAATTCCGTATTGTTGAACAAATACGAAAAGTAGGAAAAATGAATTTAACTCGGAAGAGTAAATTAATTTTAGTTGAAGATAACGCCAAATTCGGTTGTAATAAGTATACAGGTGATCCCCGCTTAACGCGCCCCCGGCCAACGCGGATTTTATTTCAAATTAATTCTTTTTAAATATAGATATCTTATGCACAGAGTGACCGCAGTATAATATCTTATGATTTTTTTAAATTTCGCACTAATCAAATTTCATAAAGTATCCTAAATATTGTGATATTTCAGCAGTGCTGCATAATATTGCATCGTCTCGTCGCCAATTTCACTTTTCCCTGTAAATTTCACGGGTATAACATAAAAAATATATCTCCTAAGGCGGAAAACATTTCAAAAACGGAAATAGAAATATGATTCATGTTTCATGTTTCTTTGGCATCATTGGATCGTAAAGAATGTTTTTGATGATTTATATTTTTCAAATCTATAATTTTCGACAATTACTTTATTACAATGTTAATTTACCGTAATAACATGTCATTATAAATAATAATAAAACAATAACGCTACACATCAAAAAATTATATAATTTTTATCTACATATGATAAAACGTGGTACGCGCGGAGGGATCTTAATGTTTGAATGCATATAATGTATAATAATATATAATCAGTGATGAGCTGGAAAAAAAATTAAGGGCCGGTTCTCTAAAAAAAAAAAAAGGCCGTAAGGAAATTTGGATAAGGATGGCAGGGGAGGCCTATATGCCAGGGGCACCATATCGCTCTAGTTTAGTAATACCGTTCCGCTAGTTTAACAAGTGTTCCGTTCGTAATATATTCCATTTCATACACTGTCGGTAATTGCCTATAAGATAGGGCAAAATGTATCAATAAATCAATAAATATAAAATATCAATAAATTTCCATATTTTCTAAAAATTTAACAAATTCTGAGAAAAATTAACAACAGGCTTACGCGAGCCGGCGGGAGCCGGCTTCAGGTCATCACTGTATATAATGATATATAAATTGCAGAAAACCCAACGCGCACTCTTTTTAAAATAAAACTTCGTAGGTGTTCTGAGAAATATTTTGAAATTATGTACGTTTACCGCTAAAAAACTTTTTTGTCTTACAGTTTACTAAGTAATTTTATAGTTTGTTTAATAAATTACGTTCTAAAAGTCCGGTAGAAATATGTTTTACACTGAACGTGGGTCCAAAAATACCAGTTGGGAAGTTATTTCCCTCTGGGCACTTAAAGGTTATGGTGCCCCGGCGAACACGGATTTTTGCTTAACGCGAAGACCTCAGGAATGCATCCTCCGAGTTCAGCGGGCTCACCTGTATGTATATATATGTGTATGTATGTATATATATATATATATATATATATATATATATATATATATATATATAAGGAAATTAACTGTTAAAATTTAGCAGTGAAAAACGGCATAAAAATATTAGATCCCCTCCATTAAAGCCTAAAAGGCAAGATCACACAATTTCGATTGTATACCCGAGTAATTCACTGAATATACATTGGAAAAAAAGAATTTAATTTACATAAATTCACCTCAAATATTTCTTTATAAATTATATATAATTTTCATAAATTTCGATTCCATCGTTTTTTCTAATAAAAAGTCTCTACTTTAAATGCAAATAAATAATAAATAAATTAAAGTAAAAAAAACGTTCAGAATTTATTTCTCGGCATCGCGAAATCTTGAAAAACAATAATTGCAAATCGGTACACAACGAGCGAAAATATCTCGAAGCCTCTCCTTTCACAAAAAAAAATAGTCATTCAGAGTTTTCTTAACTTCACGCATGAAAAGCACCCCATCCGGCGTGGAAAAATAATCCTTTTTTTAAAAAATTTATTTCGTGAAAGGATCCGAACGAACCATAAGAGTCCGTCTCTCTCCCTCTATCTAGGTGGAGTTTTTTTTTTTTTAAGGTCTGCGCGGGGCACATAAAAATCTCTCTCCTCCGTCCGGGAAGGTCAATCTCCCCGCATTTACTTTTCTTTCATCTTCCGCTTAGGGTTTCCGAACAAGGCCTCGCTCCGACCGAGATGACACAGTGTGTGGCGTAGGACAGAATGAAGGACCAATGAGGCTTCCTTTCCTGTCCACCTCTCTCTCACTCGCTATCCCTTCCTCTTACCGAAGACCGTCGAAGGGGTGTGTGTGTCTGTGTGTGCTTCAGCGTCTACGTATGTACGTGTGTGTGTGCTCGCTCACGGAGGTTTTCAGAGGCGGCGAGGATTGGTCGGGACGAGAGGATAGGAACGGGTGCAAAAGGTCGATTTTGACCGTCGAGAAAGCAGGAGGATGAGGTGGGGTGGTGTAGAAGAGGGTAGACGTGGGGATGGGAAAAGGGTGAGTGCCAGTTAGGTTGATATGGAGAGAGGAGGAGATGGAGTAGAAACTGGAGTCGAGTAGAAAGCATAAAGAGAGAGAGATGGCAGGAGAGAGATGGAAGGAGAGAGCTCTCTGGTAGAGAGGGTGAAAAGGTTAAAGGAAATGAAGGAAGGAGAAAAGGAAAGAGGTGAAAGAGAAGAGAAGGTAGGGAGGGACGAATTTTAAGTAGAATTTAGGGAGATAAAGTTAAGTGCAGGAGGGGTTTAAGGTGAGAAGAGATGTTTGTGAGAGAGAGAGGGTTAAAATGAAGGAGGGAGAGGATAAAGGAGGGATAGTGAAAGAGGGAAACGGACGAATGGAGGAGACAGAGAGAGAGGCAGACGGATACTGAGAATATCAAGTAGTTTCTTACGTTTGACTATTAACCTCTCCGTCTATATAGTACGCCGATAAGTTTAAGTTAATACCCACGAATGCCAGGTCCAATTCCTATAATCTACCAGTAAATTATGGGTAGCAGCTACCCCTGTTCTAGGATTAAAAAAACGCACGGACTGTCCAAACGTCGATCAATCTCTGCAGTACTCATCTCGGTTATCAAATAACTGTTTACGCGTTTTCTTACAAGCACGAAAAATTACTATAGGTCTAATATCTCTCCCTTATGCCACAAATTTTCGTTTTCACGCTATACCGCCACTTCGTGAAACGTTTCATTCGTTCGCTTGTACTAATAAAAAAATTTTCAAGCCATTTGACGAAAATTAAATACGAATTCCGTGTTACCGCATAAAATTATTTGAATTATATTGCAGTTTCAAAAAAAATAAACTTTTAGTTTTATTTCCTAACGAGGTTTAAGTCACTCGACCTGTTAGGCAAAGATTTTGGACGCATCTACGTAGTTAAGGGTTAAGGAAGGGAAGGATGGAGAAAGGGAAGAAAAGGGTTGAATGGGAAAAGAGAGGGTAAGAAAGTGGGACTGAGACAGAAATTAAAATACTACGCGAACCCTTCTGGAGTGGAAAGTGGAATATAGTACACTGCCCGTCTCTGACCCTCACGTATACAAAATAAATAGATTTTGATAAATAATTCATTTTTACGGAAACAAGAGTTGTTTTACCATTCATTAAAGCATAATATAACACGTTTCCTGAAAACACCGCTCTTGACGAGTAAATAATTGCACACCGGTACAGACAAAAATAACACACTTCCTTCAATGCAAGCCCTTCTCAAAAGACCTATGCTGCCCCTCGATAACGAATTCCACATAAATGTGGCATTGATGCACAATCGCTTTTGATATGCCTAGAAAAATAGTAATAAAACGGTTAAAAAGTAGAGAAATGTTACGAAGTGAGAGATGGAATGGAGAGAGATAGGGATAAGATAGGGCGGGAGATAATAAGGGAGAGAGATATAGAATTATATGAGAGAAGATATTAAAAAACTTTTTTCATATTTGGGGTACAGATATTTAAATTATTATGAATAGCATTATAAGGCAAAATTATTATTTCCTATCGTAAAAGAATACAGTCGTCCTTATTGCCGTAAATTATATTTTGAATATATTTACAGAATTAACCGCTACATGGTGGTGGCGCTGTATACTGGTATTAAGAAAAAGCAAAATATCTCCGAAATGGATGGTTCTACGAAAATTTGTTTCAAACAAAACTTGGAAGAAACATTATTCTCTACAACTTTGGTCCTTACGAGTATGACCAATAACGACGTTTTTAAGGAGATATTTGACGGAAACCGAAAAAACCGATTATTTATAAATAATTCATAAACAATACCTGCTATGGAAAATTGTTTGAAATAAAAGACGTAGAAAATTATATTTTATATGTTTTCTGTAATGATCAATGCATACAATAATGACGTGTTTTCGGAGAAATATCGGAAAAACCGATTCGGGTTTCGAATAAACCTCGACTTCCGGTTAACCGGTATTGTCCAAAAACTAATCAGTTCTTTGTGCTCAGGTTAAAGTGTTAGATATTAAGTTTGGTAACGATATGGCACGTACTTTTTGAGTTAGAGCGCCCACAATCACATACATACATCCATCCACACACCCATAATTCCGAAAATAGTCTAAACGTGTTCTAGGGACCTCAAAACCTGTATTTCCGTTGAAATCTCGAAGTCGATTTTTTTCGTGATCACCATATGGAGAAAGTAAAAAGATAGGGAAAGGACAGAATAGGGACTGGTGGTGTAAAAGAGATGAGAGGGTGGGAATGAGAGTTTTGGAACGATAAGGGTGTAAAAAAAGAGAATGGCGGAGAGAGAGAATTTGGGGAATGTAGTTGGTTGAAGTGAAAGGGCATTCCAAGGCAAAGTTTCCCTTTCTGAGAGAGATGCGGAGGGAGGAAGGGAGTCCAAGATGCAAGATCCACTACGGGCCCAAGATGTCGTTGGGCGGAACGACAAAAACGGCAGGGTGGGATTGCTATGAGGAGCAAGCAGAATCAGGATATATCTGTAATACATGTTGATCATTCTGACATAAAATACAGGAGGATACAAATACACTAGTACCAGATGAGCTAAAAACTTGAAATTTGGCACGAACATAGGTTTTTGGCCACAACCGAAGGAATTGAAATTCCAACATTAATTAATACTATTAGTTAATTAATTATTGCCCCATAAGAAAAGTACGTAAATCGGTGTAGAAGTTTATATATTTGTATTTGAAAATTATTTCCCACGAAATTTCGAAACGGGAACTAAATATCGGAAAGATTAGAAATTGTAGTTTCATATTTTTGAAGACGGAATTCAAATCCGTGCAGAATTACCGTAAATACACCGGTTTTAATCGAATTTCGGTGAGAAAAGAAGGATTCGATTTTTATGGCACTCGAGAAGGCCAAAGAAGAGCTTGAGAATGATGAGGAAAAAGCAGGCAATAAGAAAAACGGATTGAATTTTGTCGGCAGCGGGATGAAAGGAGGGATTTCGAGCTTTTTGGAGAGGGGAAAGAAGTGAGTACGTAAGACGTCGGTGGATATAAGATTGAAGTATTAAAAAAAGTAAAAGGGGGAGGGAAAGAAGGAAAGAAATAGAGAGGGAAAGTTATATGAACAAAAAGGGAGAATTTAAAAATAATGTAGGGCCAAATTCCGTTTCCGTTTACAAAATCTACACATTTTAATAAGGATTCTCAAATTTGTTGTAAGGTGGAGCATCTCTTACTTCTTTAAATGCTTCTATTACATACAGAAAAGATACACGTAATCCTAATAAAGACTACAGATGAGCGGTTCTTAATTAAAAATTGGTTTTTTAACGTAAACCATGTTGTAAGGGGATACCTGGTGAAACTCCATCACAGATTTGATAGTATAAAAATCAAAGATTTTTATAAGATAAAACTTTCCTCTCGATGGCGATAATAAATTAGCAGTGCAGAAATTCTAAAAAAAAAATTCCATGCACAAAGCTGATATTTTTAAAATATTACATTTTAAATTCGTTTTATTCAAATGACGCACTTCATTTTCCAACAGAATATCGTGTCTGAAGACGTTTGTACCTTGTGAGCATTGCTTCACGAGTTGTTTTCAGCCCCTGCGCTCGTCCGGAACACATTAATAACGATTAGATAGAGAGGACATAAAAAAGCGCTACGTGCTTTGCGTAAGAACCACAAGTCCGGAAGATACAACGTATGATATTCTGCCACTATGAAATGAATTTAAGAAACGAATGTAAAAAAATAAATCGCCGGTTTCTCGTGAATATTTATCTTGAAAGGTACAGAGGACTCGAGCTTTACAAGGCAGCTGTATTGTCCGGTAGATACGGAGATTAAAGACGTCTCTGTCGTCATTCAAAGAAACTTTTTCAAAAGAATCGAAAGAGGAAACTCAATTCGCACGAGTAGTTTCCAAATGGAGGAAAAGATGACTCGCTTTGTTGTAATGGGTAGTCGTCTCCGGGCGCTACCGCGCCCTTCGCCTCCCCCGGAACCAAAGAAACCCTCCACGTTGTCCGGAGATTGGGTTTGTAAATGTCGAGACCGGCCAATCAGTTTCTGTTAATGTTGTTTTTAAAATAAAATATCGAAAATCCAACAATACGTCAAAATATCCTTTCAATGTTATATCCTCTCAAACAATCATAACAATACATGTTCATTTTTTAAGGTAATCCCGTTAACAGGAAAGTACCCAAAATCCAAATAACAATGATTGTAATCGTCCTGAATGTTTTAATTGAATAAATGCGAATTCATCGCACGATATCGCCACGTCAGAGAATACAAGTATAATACTACAGCCATTTAACCAAAAGGATAAGCACTTAAAATACTCATCACAGGTTTTGTGTCTATTGTAGATACATGAGACAAATATTTTGTTCCATTTTTCCATCTTTAAATACTTCTTATTGTAATTTCTCAAACATAAGACTATCTAGGCAATTATCTAGTGAATTAAGTAACGCATCTTTCATAACAAATTTATTTCACGATTATGACAAACAGATGAAACTAGAATCGACCAGAAAAAAAAATTACATCCTCAAGGGATACTTGCAATAAAAATGGATGCTCCAAAGAGTTCCATACAATATGACCTGACCCTGACAATACAATACAAAATATACGAAACCAAATTCGACGCTAAAATATATTTGAAAAAAATACATAGCCTACTGTATAATTTCCAGATAAACGCGACATCGTATCCTCGTTTTATCTCCGTCCACTTCGACATAGCCTCAAAAAATAGTCTTGAGAATCCAAAATCACAAATTTCGCAAAGCTTATCTGAATTCAATTGAATCATTCACGACATCTGAGTACACGGAAACTTAAATGGCTCGGAATAAATACTTTTCAAGCGAGTAACATAGGACCCGACGCGGAATGTACGGCAAATCCTCGAAGAAGAATAAGAAAAAAGTTAAAACAAAATTTCCATTACCGAGAGAGAATTTAAGGGGAATTCTTTTTTTTAAAGTCTTTCTTTACGACCCCGAGTAGAGACGCGGTATTTTATTCGCTTCGAAAAGCATCTCTCTCTTTACTCTTCACACACACACACAGTGCGGTGCAGTTAAGACATTTCTTTACGACCCGTATAAGGTATATAAGGTGACCGGAATGGACGGAAAGCTGAAAGAGCGAGAAAGAGAGAAAATGCGGAAATTTCCTAGGAGATGGAATTTTAAAAGAGGCCGAGATATTGCCACCTATAGTAGGTGAGAGATGGGGAGAAATAGAGCGAAAAATTCAGAGAGGTGGGGGGAGGTAAAAGTGAATTGGAACGGATAGGCCAACTTCCAGAGAGAGAGAGAGAGAGAAAGAAAAGAGGCAAAAAGGTAAATACGAGCGGAATCGCAAATAAAAAGGAGGAAGAGTTTTCTATAAAAAAAAATAGACGTGGATGGTGTACGGCAAGTGACAGCTGAAAAGGGGTCAAACGTTGATTCAGATCACACACTTCTAATAGTCGACGTAACTACAAAGCTTAAACAACTAAGGAAAACGAGAGAAAAAGACAAGACTTGGGACCTGGAAAACCTGAAAGAAAAGAACGATGCACTCAGCACGAAGTTGGAAGATCGCCTTACAAATTTGGAAAACAAACCGAAAACCGTGGATACAGATTGGGAGGAAATTAAAGCCAGTATCAAAGATGCCTTGAATAAAGAGATTGGAAAACAAGAGAAGAAAATCAGAAAACCATGGATCACTAAGGAAATGCTGGAGAAAATGGACGAGAGAAGAAAATTAACAGTAACGAAGGTATATCCAACTGTAGACGCATAAACAATGAGTTGATAAGGGTAATAGATAAAGCTAGAGAAAATTGGATAAAAGGAAAATGTGAGGAAATATAACAGACGGAGAAGTTAGGACGGTACGATATGATACACGTTAGGGCAATGGAATTAGAAGATAAGAAGTCTAATGGAAATCCTTGTAAAGGAATTACGAATACGGATGGGAAAACTGTCGCAGGACTAAAGGATGTAGCACTGGTATGGGAGGAATACAATAAGGAACCACAAGCAGGCAGGATCGGCACAAATAGAACTGGAAGAAGATGATAACATAGGAGGAGACAACATGAGAACAAGATTTATTGAAAGCGAATTAGAAAAAGCGATACTGGAACTGAAGAAAGGTAAAGCTACAGGCAGCGATGGAATACCGGCAGAGGTAATCATGGGATCGGAACGACTAAAACTGATTACGAAATTAATTAACAAGATTTACGACTCGGGAGAGTGGCCTCAGGATTTTCTAGAAGTAGCCATGATCCCTCTAAAGAAAAAGCCAAAGGCAATGTAGTGTAAAGACTACAGGACGATAAGCCTACTGTCACACATTTCGAAGATCATCACGAGGATTCTTAATAAAAGGCCAGAGAAAAAGGTCGAAGAAATGCTAGGGGAAGATCAATTCGGCTTCAGAAATGGACGAGGAACCAGAGATGCTATCGGTGTAGTGAGAATCATATCAGAAAGGGCAAGATTTATGCGTATGTTTCGTAGACTGGCAGAAGGCCTTTGATACAGTAAATTGGGTAATGTTGATGAGGACATTAAAGAATAACAGGTGTAGACTGGAAAGGCCGGAGACTGATCAGGAACCTACCGGTGAATCACGTAAAGATCAGGTTGGAGAATTCGGGCACCAGCGGTGTAAATATCGGTACAGTAAGACAGGGCTGTTTCCTATCGCCGTTCCTATTCAATATATGTGGAGAGTGGCTAATGCATCGCGCGGGATAAAAACAGAGCAGGGAGAACTCACCGTGAAAAATGAAGGGACGAGAAAAGAGAATCTAAAAAGAAAAAATACAGTACACCGTGGAGGGTGTGCGATACGGACCCCGAATAAAGAAGGAAATACCACGAATAATCGAACGGCGAAGGACGTTGCAGAGATGGGATTCTCTCCCAGTTTCCGAATATATATAGGAAGGATATATAGTACATGGTGGCGTGGAAGGTGACACCAAAAAAAAACGAGGAACGCGAAGCGCGCGAAAAGTGAATGGTAGAAAAGTGGACCGAAGCGTAACAGGATTGGAGGACGAAGGGGATCGAGAAAGAGGAAGCTGCGGTCAGGGGAATAAGATATATAAAAAATAAATAAAAGGAATCGACAGCAGCAGAGACCGAAGAGAATCGAGGATTTGGAAGTTCAAATTGGAACGAAACGGACGAATGGAGAGGAAAGAATTGATGCGGAGGCGGCGTCGGAATTGGAGATAACATCCCGAGGGACCCACGAGAGAGAGAGAGGTAGAGGGAGAGGAAGGGAGAGAGGGAAAGGTAGAGGGAGAGGAAGAGAGAGAGAGGGAGGGGAGAGAGAGAGGGAGGGGAGAGAGAGGGAGGGGAGAGAGAGGGAGGGGGAGAGAGAGGGAGGGGGAGAGAGAGGAAGGGAGAGAGGTAGAGGGAGAGAGGGAAAGGTAGAGGGAGTGAGAGGGAGGGGAGAGAGAGGGAGGGTGAGAGAGTGGGAGAGAAAGAGGGAGAGAGAGAGCGAGAGAAAGAGGTAGAGAGAGAGGGAGAGAGGGAGGGAGAGGGAGGGAGGGAGAGAAAGAGGGAGAGAGAGAGATGGAGAGGGGGAGAAAGGGAGGGAGGGAGGGAGAGAGAGAGGGAGGGAGGGAGGGAGGGAGGGAGGGAGAGAGAGGGAGGGAGGGTGAGAGGGAGGGAGGGAGGGAGAGAGAGAGAGGTAGAGGGAAAGAGGGAGGGAGAGAGAGAGGTAGAGGGAGAGGGGGAGAGAGAGAGAGACGATCTCGCCGCGATGGAAAAAGGGGGAAAAAGGCTTGCTATTTTAATTTTTATCTTGGAATGAGTAAAATTACGTCCAACCCCCTTTTATTTTATTTTATTTTATTTTGGAAGAGTGGAGGTGGCGATGTGTATCGAAGCGTCGGTTGAATAAATGACCCGAAAGGAACCGAAGAGAGTCTCGGACGAAAATAAACAAGTTAGGAAAGTGTACAACGTATAACAATTGGGCGCGTTTCGTGCAATGAAGTATTAGAAAGAAATTATATACCTGTACGTAAGGGAAATAGCGTTTTAAAGTTTTTCTTCGTCATAAGTAATCCATTTTCTTACTATTTAAAAATATTGCATGCACACGTACGGAAATTAGACGCTTCTCTGTGAGATTGTTTATGTAGCAACAATGAAGAAAATTTCTAAGTTCAACTCGAATTAAGACGTTCTTGTTCGATTTTATCGATAACGGCTACTCCTGCGATAAAAAAGTACAGGAAAAAATACTCTTCTTTATGAGTTCTACAACTTTTATTTGAAAGATATTTTGATATGACTAATACTTTACGATATATGACGAAAATTTCATTTTTTGTCACCAGTAAAATGGTATCCCTGATTGGCGTACGTAATTAATTTTGGCGATTTTCTAATTATATTTGATTGTAAGTCCTTAATTTCAAATTTCATGAAAATCCGTTCCGTAGAAGGCGAGAACGAACATACGGACGGACGGACAGACCGACGATAATAGGCGCTCATGCTGGAAGCGAAACGCGCCTAAAAAGAGGCAAATAATCACGCGAAGAGTTCCGGATAAACTTATGGGAGAAATGCAAAAAGGGGCAACCTAAAGTCAACGTTGGTGGACAATTCTTAGGAAAAATGATCCTCTCCCACAGGAGAGAGATGCAATCAGCAGGATAAATATTTAAAAAGCGTTATGTTATCCTCACCTAATGCCTTGAAAGATTGGAATGCCTATAAATAAGGTAGAAAACGGTTATTTTATTTTATGAGAAAATCAGAAGATTTCTGGGATAAAAATACGAATGAGATTACATATTTGGAAAATGAAAAAGTGGATGATTTCAAGAAATTTGCATAAATTTTAAGCCGCAAACTGTTGGACGATGGACTATTTTCAATTTTCTACAAAAAAAATTGACGGCGGAAAGAATCTCAGGGAGATAAAATTATGACAAAATTTTTCAATTTTTTTTAAACGCAATGAATGACTTTTTAAACAAACTTTCAATACAACAACACATCAACGAAAACCTCAGATTTTAAACTTAATTCATTGATGTTTTTATCAAAAACATAATTTATCTAATTCTTAATTTTTAAATCAAAAATTATAGTCCAACGGATGAATCCCCCTTTTGGTTCACCGTGTTTAAAAAATAATAAATTAGAAATATTTAATTTTAAATTTTTATGAGATAAAATTTTGATCTTAAGATATATGCATTCTATATCTAAACTTCACATTAATTCTTGAAAAAATACCAGTTAAACTTTATAAGCACAACAACTCTCGTTTTCGTAAACAAAGTCAGATTAAGATTTCAGAGATAATGAACTACAGAATAAATTACAAGAAAGTGGAAAATTAAATAAACAACCGTTGCAAAAAAAATATTTTAAAATATTTATCTTGAAAGTGCAACTTTTATAAATAAGTTATGAAATGATTTTTTTAAATATTTTACTATTCTGATCGCAAAACTTCGGAATGTTGTCCCCCGTTTAAAAATAATTTTTTTCTCAATAAACACCCGATTTACTTAAGTTTAGAAATAAAAGTAATTCCCGAACTTATTAAAAACATCGCCCAGTATCGACTAAATTAAAATGAAACGCACAATAGAAAGAGGCATATCCTTGACGTTAGAAACGTATTAAGCATGAAGCAATAATCATAAAATAAAATAATAATCAGTATTCCGAAGGCTTAATGGGTGGGATTACACTCGTATAGACGTGAACGGACTGCAAAAAAAATACATCCATCCTGTGTACCCACGGCGGCCGCAACAATGCCCGGCTCTTCAACAGGATCAAGAGGCTTTGTTGCACCCGGGGGTACCGTCGGAATGGCAATATTAATAATACGCCCCCCCCCCCCCCCCCCCCCTTCTGACCTACTCCCTCCTTGAGAAATTGGCTCGCAGCCATCAGCGAAGGATTGGAAGGGAGTAGGAGGAGGCTTATGGTAAGGGGGGTCGGGAGGAGATTGGGTTTCTGAGAGAGTGGGAGGGGCTTGGTGGTGCGCGTTACGGTGGTCTGTGAGGGAGAAAAGAAGAAAGTAGGGGAGGGTGAGAGGGAAGAGGGGAGGGGAAGGAACAGGGAACCCGTGGTACGTGAGGCGGCGCTTTAAAGAGGGATGAATACGGACGAGAGTGGAGGCGGACAGGAGAGGGAGATTGGTAGTGGAGGAGGGAGAGAGAGAGAGGATGAAGAAGAGGAAGGGACGGAATGAGGAGGAAGTGAAAGGGAGGTAGTAGAGAGGTTGAACACGAAGACAAGCTCAGGAGGAGTATACGGAGGCTGAGGAAAAGGGAAGCTGAAGAGAAGAAGGACACCGAAGAGGAGACAGACGGACAGACAGACAAACGACTTTATTAAGGACGAAATTGAGACTGAAAAGTTCCTTCTTACATTTAACCCTTTGGTCAGGTTTGATATAATATACAAATCAATTACAAATTTTCACATAAATACTGATATGCAAATTTGGTTAGCAGAACATAAAGAATTACCATAGAATAATGTTAGGTTTGTGGGTTGAAAAAAAAATTGTCTTGTTTAGCTTAGAAAAAAGGTCCACCTACGAAAAATTCCTAAATAGACACAGAATAAATAATAGTAAAGAAAGAGAGAAAAAAGGTTTCGAATACATAAAAAGAAAAAAGGGGACATAGACATACAACATATATAAAAAATATACACATACGATAAAACATATATGGACTGAAGAGGAGAAAGGGAAGAGAAGGGGAGATGCTGAAGAGAAGGGGAGATGCTGAAGAGAAAGAGAGACTGAATACAACGAGGTGGGAAAAGAGACAAGTGAAGATAAAGTTAAGATAATTAGAGAGGCTTAAAGTGATGGAGCGAGACTGAAGATGGAGAGAAAGTAAGAAGAGGAGAGGGTCTTGGGAGAAATGGATATGCTGAAGAGGAGGAAGGCTGTAGAAGTGAGAGGATGAAGAGGAGAGAGTCCGATTAGTAGGAGAAAGGCTGAAGAAGAGAAGGAAAGCTGCAAAGTAGGAAAATGGTTGAAGAGGTGAAGGGCGATGACGCTGAAGAGGGTTACTTAAGAGGCGAGATAATGAAGAGAGAGAGAAGACTGAAGAAGCTTAAGTGGAAGAAGCTGAAAAAGAGAGAGAGAGAATGAAGAAGAGGGTAATCAAATAAAGAGAAAGAACGAAGAAAAGAGAGAAAATAAAGAGGAAGTGGGGGGGGAGAAGCGGATGAGGTCAAAGAAATGGGAAGCGAAGGAGAGAAACTGTGAATAGGAAGATAGGGGACAGAGAAGGATGAGAGAGGATGGAGAGGGGGAGGGGGTCGGGGAGGCAGAGGAAGGCCAAAGCAAGAGGAGCGGGCGAGAATGGCCGAGGAGGAGGAGGAGCGTAAGAACCGAGCAGCAGCGGTGTGGGGATGCTGGCGGATAAGGGATCGTGGCTGCCGACCGCGTGGCCAGGGTACGAATTGATGGATGCGGGGGAGAACTAAGTGGCGAACTCGGGGAGAGGCTGGAGCGCGAGTGGGAGGGGGGAGAGAGGGTGGAGAAAGAAGGGAAGAGAGGGAGGAGGAGAAAATTGTTTCGGAAAGCAATGCTGGAAAGTGGCGCTGGGTGCACGTTAAAAATAAATAAAACATTTTCTTTCATGGTACTTATGTTTGATGAGCGCAATTCTATATATATATATATATACACACACACACATATATGCTACTTTTTTTCGTAGATTTTTATAAATTAAAAAAGGCTCCTTCAACTGCATGCGCGCATTAGGATACGTTCAAAGTGTAACAAATAAACCTGTGACGCTCTTGTCAAATGGATGGGTCAGCAACCTGCTACGGTCCTTGAGGCCAAATGTGGTCCGCGAAAACATTTCATGCGGCCCGCAAATATATCGTGGAAATAGCGCCCCACGAGATTTGGAAAATAAAATCAAAACTAAGGTCATAAAACCCTCTCTAGTGAATTTTTAGCGGCAAAAAATTATTTCACCGAAAAATACTTTAGCTAACTTTAGGTGTTTGGTCATAATGCGGCCCGTAGAAAAAAATCAAAATTTCTCCCGAAGTGATCAGAACTAAGAATTCGGTCCGTTATTTGTAAAAAGGTTGCCAAACTAAGCACAAATTAACATAAACACTCCCGCTCAATTCTAATTTTAACACAAGCCATAAGAATCAGATAAGACACTTTAAAGGATTTACAGTCTACTACAAAAATTTACAGATTGACCGACATATCATCGAATCATATCACTATAACTGGTTATCAGAAGTAAAATATATAGATGAAAGTTTAAAAAAATTGTAATAAACTAGTAGTAATAATCGGTACGGCACTAGTTACACAAATCGCAGCATCCTCAAGCATATTTTTTTAAAAAACGTCACATTTCAACTCGAATACTTTTCAACAATGACGGAATCAGAGGCGGAAGTAACGTAGGAAATAGGCTGGAAATATCACCCGAAAAATACGCATCGCTCTCGATGTTGAGATTGGGGATAAACCTAAGAGGTATTGAGTGGCAGATGATTCCGAGAAAAAGAAATGACACAAAACCATCAAGAGAGAGAGAGCTTATTGCGATATGAAATGGAAAAGGGATTGACGTAAAGACTCCGTCAAAGAGGGGAAAAAAGAGATGACTTTCCTGGGAAAATATAACGGAAATAGAACTCGGGAAGATGACGCGTGAGTGAGAGTGAGAGAGAGAGAGAATAAGGATTCCCAACGTTCAATCCCAAAATCGTTACCCAGCGTTGGAAGTGAAAGATTACGCAGACTAATGAAAAGGAAAGCTTCCTCAGATATCTCGAATGACCTCCCAAAAAGAGGCAGGATGACAAATCCCCATATATTATCCCCGGAATTCCGGAACGATTTCGCCGTTAAATGCGGCGGATATTATCCCTACGGACTATAAGAATGCTATAGGATCGGAGGAGGGCGGTCTATTAAAAAAGATCTCGTGGATTCCGAGAAACTCGCTAGAACACCATCCCTTTTGATGGAGGATCCTTGAAGCTCTCATATTAACTCGTGAATTTCGTTCGCTATTCGGAGCATTAATCACGCCGCTTACGAGGCAAAAAGAGTCGTCTAGAATCGTGTCACTTGACCGGAGATTGGCGAACGAAACAATACGTGGTTACGCATGGCCGAGGACAACGCAAATGCCCCGCAACGAGTCACGTTAAATGGAGCGATAATCCCGTATCTTTGCTCGACGACGGCAGAAAATAAAGGGAAAGAGGAAACAATAACTTCTTGTTAGTGACGGGGGAGGAGTTTTGGGAGCAAACAGCCGTCTAATCTACATTACGGCAGTTAAGCTGTAATCTTTCAGCGCACGAGTGCGTTAATTCTGACATATACGAGACTTATTTGGCATAATCACGGTTAACGGCAACTAAAATAAAAAATGTTATAAAATCCAGGAAACTTAACAACTAAGTATTAAGGGCATTTTAAATAAATGATGAAAAATTTAACATCATATCATGTAGCAAGTTTTCCGAGATTACCACGAAATTTGGGGTGGGGAAAAACATTTACAATTTTGCTACGATGTTCCTATAGAACAGGGTTTTTCAAAGTAGGGGCCGCGGCAAAACGATCAGTAAGGGCCTCAAAGAAGAGCCAATCCAAGATATTTTAACGCAACGTTTAGGCCAAAATGTTGCCAAGATAATGAAAATTAACTAATGGGTTTTAAAAGTTATTTAATTGTACCGTTTTGATTTTAAATACATCCTCAGAAATTCTTACTTTTGGTGGGCCGAATAACATATTTCTTACTATGACTGGGCCGCTGAGAAAAAAGTTTGAAAACCAATGCGATAGAACACCGTAGTTCGCTCAAAGATTTATATTTATGCATGGTTTCCTTAGAGTATTAATTTACTAAAAGATTTACTCAAAGATTTTTATTGTCTTATTATATTACTAATCACATTTATCCACGCGTAGCAACACGGCGATTTCGTGGGGATAAACAATTTTGTAAATAATTCATTTATTAATTTAGTTATAATAATATCAAGAGGCGGCTTCATAAATTAATTATCCAACAAAATTTTTTAATGATAAATTATTAATTAAATTTTAGTAAACAATGAATACTGTAGTTGATTTTTTATACATTTTTAAATAAAAACAATCCATATCCCGCAAAAATATCGGTTTCCAAAATGATTTTCTTGACGCTCCATATTTTACCCGCGAAAATCTCCTATCGCTTGAATACTCTTGACCATATTTCGAAGAAAATTCCATCGCCAGTAGATTTTTATCGCTCAGAAAATGTCTACCAAGTCATTAAAACTAAACCCGGAAATATTTTATTCCATAATTATAATTTGCAAGATAGTTCGTGAAAAACGTGTTAATCTCTCGCAGCGGAAGGTGAAGTTTTACACGCAAATGTTTATTTCCTCCGTGGGTAGACACCAAACTCCTTAACATTTACAGGAGGCGCGAGATACTTTTCACTTTTCGTGTTATCTGTTTTGCTTTCCTGCCTTTCCTTAAGAGCGACGACTCCGGCCCAAGAACAAGTGGTTTAAATCTCTATCGGTTTCCTTGCTCTTTAAAAAAAAAAATGAGAATGCAAATGGAAAATGATAAATCAGCCGTCAGTTCTAGCCAAAAACTTCCTCAACCTACACGGCACATCTTATCTTATATTCCATCGGAGGGAATGTATTATTTTTTCCCCTTTTCGCGTTGCCTCATTCCATGTAAGACTGTCATCCTTTTCGAGTTCGTTTTCGTTCGGAGATAACGCGTCCCAGGCATAATATAAATACAGACAACAGGAATACCGCTGAAGATGAATCCATGCATGCGAGAATTACAATCGTACGCCACCTAACACGGGCAGATATTATATCTGCGAGAGGATGAAGAATTCCAGACCACCGTTCGTTAAAAGTATATTAGGGATAAAAACAAACAAATGTAACCAAAACTGTAAATTTAGTGCTGATATAGTTATGCTAGTATAAGTGCCAGTCAAAAATTACGGTGATGATCGACTATTCTGAAATAAAATTGAGGCAGTCTTCTTTGACCTGAAATCATACCTCCTGCTGAGAGGGTTGCCTTCGATCCGAGCGAAGGTTCAAAACCCTCGCCGCGGGTATCTATCGTGCTTCAAAAGCTGACCTTAGTCTTGATTAAACGACTCTCACATCGCGAAAGCCAGAAAAATGAGGATATCGTTAGACTTATGCAGCTCAAACTACAGCCTTAAACTACGTTAAGGACAAGCTTGTAAATTTTTTTCTAATCGATCTAATCTAAAACGATTAACTTTCATGCAGTCCAATGGTACGTTATTAAACATAATGCGATTCCGTCGAACCCCTCCACAAGTTAATTTAACCGTAATTAATTTAATTTTGCACTTAAATGAAAACGAATAAATACAAATCGCTATATGTTTATAGATTAAAAGTAAAATTGTTTGTAACACTAAGATGCAAATGAAGCTACTGAATGAAAACAGCACATTAAACATTGGAATGAAGTCACAAATTTCACTTTTCCATCTTCTTACAACAAATTAAGGAGAGTTGTGGAGAGTTAATTATTTTTACAAATTTTCTGTCGAAAGCTATCCTCATTTTTGAATAAATAGCTAAATTTCATCGTATTCATATTCTTATAACATTGGATGCAAATCAATGTTAGAAGATGTTGCGTAGTTGATGGTGCCAAACCGATAGGGAATGAGGGGGTCTGGTTTAAGGATTAAGTTAGGTGGAAATCCGCTTACAATTTTGATAGTACGTAATCAAACGACAGGAAACACAACCTGCACTTATATATAAGTACAGTAAAAATATATATTAATACTTTTTTTACATATAAATTACTGAAACGATTCACAGACTCCAGATAACAATGTAATTAAAATCATACAACCATTTTTATAATTTTGGAATGTTACATTCCCCTCTAAATCCTAAAGACATAATGGTACTCGGATTACAATTTAATGCACACAACTCACTGGAAAGCACGTAAGGGAATTGCAGGTTTTTCCCACAAGAAAGGCATCCGCGGTAAAATATCATATACGTTTAAGAACGGGTGCAAAATAGATTAAGCCAATCCGAAAGAGGTTCCATTTACGGCATTTTGTGCTCTGTATCACCGTTTGATGGCGAGAAGAACGTTTGAATGCAAAGAAGCAAACATAAAGGATACACATAAATTGGTTAAAGGATAAATCGAAAGTCCGTGACCCTAACCATTTTTTGCTTCACGATTCACAAATAGCTCTTTTTTTTTTTGGAGAGGAGAGAATCCATCGGTCTCTCTCAATCTCTAGAAGGACCTGGCGGAAAGGATTTCGCCGCAGGGTAAGGAGGAGGATCTTTCCCATCTTTTTTTTTTTTATATATAGGCTGGCGCTTGTAAGGGGGTGTGTCAGAGGAAAAAAAAGAGAGAACCATCGGGTATTGAGACGTATATTTAAAGCTCTGGGAGATGGAGGAAAAAAAGAGGGCGTGGACACGGCGTTGGCAGGCGTCTCCGACGAGATCGCGAGGATAACCATGGCAACGAGTGACGCGTGACGCCGGAGGTGGCGACGCCGACGGGGGAAACGGGTACTGTAGACGGGTATTCAAAGCGGGATATGGGGATTGAAAGAGTGGAAGAGGGGGAGGAGGGGGAGGGACAGCAAGGATGATGGAAAAGATATGTAAATAGGAGGAGGAATGAAAGAAAAAATGTGGAGAGGCAGAACGCGAGGCGGTTATGTCGAAAAGGGGTGAGAAAGAGAGAACTGCTGGGACGGTAGCGAGACTTCCAGCGTGATGGGTTATTTTAAAAAAAAGGTATAAAAAATAGATAGAATAATAGGGAAAGGGTTGGACTGGAGGACGAAAGAGATCGAGAGAGAGGGAGGGAACGAGAGAGGGGGAGAGAGAAATGGAGGGAGGGAGAGAGAAATGGAGGGAGAGAGAGGGGGAGAGAGATAGAGATAGATGGAAGGAGAGGGAGGGAGAGATGGGATGGGAGAGAAGGATGCGGGAGGTTAGAGATATGAGACAGGGAAGGAAACGTGAGGGGAAAAAAGAATGATGGACCGACAGACAAATGTCTTTATTTGAAGTTCTAACACAAAACGTTACAATTGCCATATAGTGTTAATCTTTATAGCGAAACGATAAAAAAATAGAAAAAGTACAATAAAAAGCAAATAAATAAATTATATATATATATATATATATATATATATAAGAAGGGCGTCAGTCCGAAAGCTCCATATTTGTGTGGTTTTTGTGTTTTTCGTGTGTCCTCAGCACCCCCAGCGGCTCTCCAATCTAGGTAAGTGTCCACTGGGCTTCCTCCAACACCTTGTTGCCACATTTATTATTACCTTTCCTTATCTTTATGCTTATATACGATATATATATATATAAACTTACGGAAGAGGAAAGGTAAAAGAGGATATTTAGGGCAACTAGGTGTTGAAGGAAACCCAGTGAGCACTTACCGGAAGGAGAGCCGCTGGGATGTTGGAGAGACACATTTGTAGAAGTTTTTCGAGATGAACCCTTCGTCAGCACAAGAGAGACACAGCTGTTGCCCTAAATAAATACACACACACACAAACACATATATACACGCGCGCACAAACAGACGCGCGTACACGCACTCACACACGCGCGCGCACACACACACGTCATGAATGGATGCATGCTACGACGGAAATCGAGCACCTGCGCCTCTTGATCAGAAACACACGTGTCGGAATTTCCTCTCCATAGCTTCTCTACCGTGTTACGCGGAATTTAATTAAACCCGATCGAGGAAACTGTGAAATTTGAATACGTTTCGCTCGAGCACTAAATATTGGATGCAGGGCGACGGATGCATTCTGTCTTCAAGCGCAGCCACGAATGCTTTATTAATTTTAAAATGCATATTTCATCGCAAGGTGCTTGCTTCGTTTCGTAAACACGCGATGCCGACCGTGTTTAATTTTTGACGCGACGTAAATCTTCCCCGCGAAATAAAAATAGAACATCCTAACCGGATGGTACGTTCCGTCGACTGTACTTCATCTCCTATCGTCAAAACATTCCATTTGGGCTAATTTGGGCATTTTTATTGAGATATAATCCCAACGTAATAGAGCCGCGTGTTTTTTTAAAAAAGAAAACATTCCTTGAAAAATGAATTCATTCTTTGAAAACTCGAGTATCCTTTCCTTTTTATATCGAGTATATACGGACGTTCGGCCATGCCCGACTAGCAACTTTTTTTTTCCATCCAGACGTCATTTATCAAGAGGTTTTTTTTCCCTCACGGTGCTGCCGTTCTTCATTGCAAGCCTTAGGCTGTCAAGAAGTGGACTAAGGCATTAATAAATAATACGTCTCCGCCTTCATCTGCGCCTATTCCCCTCGTTCTTCGCCCTCCTGCGCCGATTTCTTGCTTTTTCCCTCCACCTTTTTTCCTCTCTACCTCCTCCACATCTTTCCCGGATCACTCCTCCCCCTCCATCCCTCTTCTTCCTTCCCCTTCATCACTCCCCTCCCTTCCCCTCCATCCCTCTCTGCTCCTCCCCGCCTTACTTCCTTCCTCTCCCTCAAATCCTTTAACCTTCCCTTATCTCCCCTCTATTCTTTCATTCCTCCTACATTTTCCTCCCTCCTCTATTTCTCTCTTTCTAATTTCCCCCGTTCTGTCTCATCCGCCTCTACTTCATCTTTCTGCCTTTCTTTGGCCAGGTTTTTTCACAGCCTTCCTTCCTGTGTAGGTCTTTTTTTCCTGAAAGTAAGGTTTTTACTTAATACTCTTCATATCTAGCTTTTCTCACTTAGGTTAACTTTGAAGTATTTTCATCTATTATATATATATATATATATATATATATATATATATATATATATATATATATATATATATGCACATATATATATTATATATACATATATATATACATATATAAATACTACGGAAGAGGAAAGGTAAGTAAGGATATTTAGGGCAACTAGGTGTTGAAGGAAACCCAGTGAACACTTACCGGAAGTAGAGCCGCTGGGGTGTTGGAGAGACACATTTGTAGAGGTTAGAGCTTTTGGGATGATCCCTTCGTCAGCACAAGAGAGACACAACACCTAGTTGCCCTAACACACACACACACACACACACACACATACATATATCTATATATATATATATATATATATATATTATATATATCAATTGAGTTGTCTCTCTCTTGTGCTGATGAAGGGATCATCCCGAAAGCTCTAACCTCTACAAATGTGTCTCTCCAACACCCTAGCGGCTCTACTTCCGGTAAGTGTTCACTGGGTTTCCTTCAACACCTAGTTGCCCTAAATATCCTTACTTACCTTTCCTCTTCCGTAGTATATATATATAATATTTTTTAAGGGCAACTAGGTGGTGAAGGACACCCAGTGAGCACTTACCGGAAGGAGAGCCGCTCGGGTGTCGGAGAGACACATTTGTAGGCGTTGTAGAAGCTTTCAGGATAATCCCTTCGTCCCTTCTCTTGTGCTGAAGAAGGGATCATCCCGAAATCTCCAACAACGTCTACAATGGGCCAAACTATTTTGGGCGGATTGAAGGCGACAAAAATAAATAGCTCGGCATCCGTTCATAATTTACGTCCGTGACCAAATTTTGTACACGATCAAAAGTTATTAAAATTAATGCGTTAAAAGTCGATACGATAACTACCCCATAGGTTAAATTTGCCAGTAAATTCGGCCGAAAAACGCGGCAAAAATGGACTTAAAACGCAAACTTTTTTTGTCAATCCATTTAATGTTTCCAACGATCAAATTTAATGTCGAATTTATTATATCATTCGCGATAAGGAGCGTTTATTATAAACTAGTTACGGGCACGTAGCTAAACTAAAGAATTGAATTAAAACTCTTCCGATACTCCTTTTATCTCCCCCTATCTCTTTCACTTCCCTCCCTTCCACCCTCCCATTCTCTTTCTCTCCCCTTCAATTTGTCCCTTCGAAAGAGATATCATATGGCCCAATATCGTATGCTGTCAGTGGTACATACGCCACGACGGACAGACAGACAGACAGACGGACATTGATAATTATTATATAATGATGTGTGTTGCGGCCATTCACAACGTACGTTAAAGAGAAGAAACGAAACAATCGGACTCCGGCTTTAATCAAAATAACGGTGAAAAATGGGAAAGTACTGAAAGAAAACAATATACATCATTAGAGTTCCTACTACCACAGCGTCGCAGACGCTAGGAGAATTACAGAACTATAGTTAGTAAACGGGATTACGCTGTAGTTACTGTGGCAACACATTCTGTTTACCTACTCGCACCATGGGTGTAGTTTTTCATCACGGAATCATAAGATTAAAGCGCCGCCTCTAATACGAGACAAAACCACGACGATTGCCGCTACTTCGAAACCATAAACGTCCGAAAGAGACGGCGGGAGAAAATTAATGTTCATTCTCACGGTTCATGATTTTTAAAAACGCTGAGGGGGGTAAAAAAACGACGCCCGCCTTGACAGGTCGCTAAAATAATATGGAGACGAGAATACAAGACACATAACGGTAAACAGGGACGTTAGGGTTGGGCGAAGAGAGAGAGAGAGAGAGAGAAGCGTCGACAGGAACGGAGAGAATGGAAGAGAGTGGAAGATGGGGGGGGGAGGGGGAGGGGGAGGAAGAGATGGAATATTCCAAGGGAAGAATCGGGCGAATCAAGAGGAGAGAGACGTTTTGAGGGGAAGAGAGAATAAGGAAGAGTTAGATAAGCAGTAGCATGAAAGGGGGATGAAGTAGAGGAGAAACAAATATAAAGAGGGATATTTATGTGTGTGTGTGTGCCACGTGCTGACGAAGGGATTATCCCAAAAGCTCCATCATCTACGTCTTCAAATGTGTCTCTCCGACACCCCAGCGGTTCTCCTTTTGGTAAGTGCTCACTGGGGTTCCTTCAACACCTAGTTGTCCTCAATATCCCTTTTTTCACCTTTCCACTTCCACAAGTACTATAAACACACACATATATGCTTAAGGAAAAGGAAAGGTACTCACAAAGGTGGCAAAAAAGGTATTAGAGGAATCCGAGTGGATACTTACTAAAACTGGAGAGCCGCTGAGAGTGCTGAAGGCATACGAAAAACAACACTAATTCAAAAGATTTTCGGGCCGAAGCCCTTCGTCAGCGACGGAGAGAGAGGCTTCCTCCAACACCTTGTTATACTCTTGTGCCGAAGAAGGGCGGATGCTCGGAAGCTCCAAGCAAAAGCCTTCCTCCTACCGCCATGGACTTCTACAACACTGTCTCCCTCCTATCCCTCTCAACTACTAGTTGCATACTTATATATATATAAGTAAGACAACAAAGCGGAAAGAACGATGAAGCTGCGTAAGATTAAGGAGAGGAATAGGAAGATGTAGCTAGAGGAAAGAGCGAGAGGTAGTGAAATAAAACAGATGGGGGCTTATAGAAAATAAAGTAGGATTAAATGAGAAGCAATGAAAGGAATGAAGAGAGGAGGAAGAGAGATAATGCAGACAGAAATAGAAAATAAATAAGGGAGAATAAATTACAAATACAGAGAGAGAAGTGGAGAAAATGGAAATAGGAAGGAGAAGGGTAAAGGGAGAGAATATAGGGAGTATAAAAGTAGGCAGAAAGGTGAGAAAATCCAGAGGGAGAAACAAAAAAAACAGAAATGGAGAGAAAGAACGAAGATCCTACCCTACAAAAATGGAAGGAAAATAAAAATATACACGAGGAAAAAGAAGAAAATCGACAAACAGGATAAGATAAGATTAACATTAAGAAATACCAAGAGAGATGACGTTAACGGGCCAAGGAAGAAGAATAGCGAGGAAGAGGAATGTTAAAAATTAATAAAAATATGTAATGACGACAGAGAGAAATGGGAAAAAGAAATAATTAACAGATTAAGTGCAAGAAAATACCAAGAGGCAGGAGAAAAACTCGGTACAACGTACACTGTACAAACTTTCTCATACAATAATGCGTCGTTTAGTTATCTTTATGAAAATATGAACTATGTAGAATTATTATAAACATCAACATAAATAGTAACTATACGAAATTTGATGAAACTCGTATGAGCCGTTTTTAAGAAAATCCAATTGTTGTTAGAGTTGCCCAGGAATAAACTAGCCTTATATTCATTTTTTGAGAAATACGAACTATTTGGTATTATTGCAGACGTAAACTCAAGTAACTGAACGAAATTTGATCAAAATCGTTAGAGCCGTTTTTGAGAAAATCAAATTGTTTTAAAAATGCGTAGAATAAACTTCCCTTAAATATTGGGTAATGTCAACCATTTCTTCTTGGCTTCTACTCCGTATGATAAAATGCCTAAGTACGAAATTTAATTCATTTTCGCTCTACCGTTTAGGTTCTAGAGCCAGTAACACACGGACAGAGAGTCGGCATCGCGAAAACCCGCTTTTTTTGGACTCGGCTACATCTAAAACGTATATTTCCGTCGAAATCTCGAGGTCGATTTTTTTCGCGATTGCAATACCCTTTCATAATACTTCGTATATGAGAAAGCGAAAAGAGACAAAGAGGACACAGAAACAAAGATTAAAATCGAGAACGAGTAGGAAGGAAAAGGCCGAGAATAGGAAGGATAAGGGTGGAGGAAGGACGAAAAGACGTGACGGGGAGGGAGGCAGAAAGGAAGGAAGAAGGGGGCGGAAGCGATTGAAGAAGGAACGAATGACCGGAGGGGGGAAGATGATGAAGAAGAAGAAGACTGAGACACGAAGGGAGGATTGGGGGGGGGGGGTTGTGCGTGTGTGCGGCGCGTCTCAATGGGGTTTTTGGTTGTCATTCATTGGAGTGTTTCCCCCGCAGGAGATTGAGGAGGTGGTATGGAGTATGTATGCAAAAGGAGCGGCGAGAAAGGAGTTTCGTTATGGTGATGAAGGGGAAGAGAGAGAGAGAGAGAGAGAGAGAGCTTAATGGCAGAGGAGGAGTTGAAACTCGAAACCTTTGCGCAGAGGGAGAGAGAATTCGTGTTATAGTGATGAAGAGAGGTAAAGAGTAAAGTACGAGGGAGAGACTTGGTGGTAGTAAAATAAGCCTCCGTCGGAAGGTGACGAGGAGCAACTATCTGCCAGTTGCATAAATTACAAGGATAATACGGAACGC